>JARJRE010000598.1:0-59261 GCA_030783385.1 Akanthomyces dipterigenus | reverse complement strand
CCCCCCCCCCCCCCCGAGTGTGTCTCGTTTTGGTGTAACTTGAGAAAAGCTAAAATAAAAATAAATAAAAAGATTCAGTTGCCGGTTTACTCTCATATGTATATGCAACGTGCATCATGTCACCGTCGGAAACGGCACGGAATCCCAAAGGCAAGCCATGACGGCAAGCACGGCAGATGCAATTGATGACCCCATCACACCATTCACCACACAGCATTTTTACTAGCTCTTACGGGTTTATAAAATGTGGGTGAAAAAAAGGTCATCTCTATTGAAAAAACAACAACATGGAATAGAAAACGAATGTCGGTACGTGAAAAGACCGCTAAATGCCCAACCACAAAAAAGAAAAAAAAAACCTCCATCAGGGAAGAAAAAGGAAATGTTGACAAAAATAACAAATATTTCCCAATCCGTGTCAAGTAGAAATAGAAAGACCTCACTCCAACAGCATCAACACTGCCTTGTCTGCCCAAAAGCGCCATGTCCCGCCGATCTCCAGCTGTAAACCCCCAAACAAAAAAAAAGTCGCCGTCAAAGAGTGAGATGAAAAGGACATGAATTGTCACATTTTTAAAAGTAAGTGATCTTTTTTTTTCTTGCTCCTTTTTTTGAATTTGCCCGTCATTATTCCTTTGCCGCATGCTCGTCGCTAAAGGGGCCGCCACTCTTGTCAGTTTTCTGGGACTCGCCATCAACCTTTTCTTCTGTAATCGCAGCCAGATTCACTGCCCGGGCTGTTGTGCTTGGGGGGTCGGCAAACGGACTCGTGCCGCGCGGGATTGACTCCTGGGCAATGGGAATGGTACCAACATCGTCGGAGCTTTCCTTGCTGCCCATTGAGTCGTTGGACGACACCACCGACAGGGAGCTGCCTTCTTGCTTGGCGCCAAGGTCAATCTTCTTCAGACCGCCGACCTTGACTACCTGGGCGCGACCCTGGGTGGCCGTGTAGGTTGTCCCGACGCTAAAGGTGCTGGCGGTGCTCTCAGGGCGATCGGACGGACCAAATCGCGCCATATCGATGCTGGGAACGGGCGGTGTGTTGGGGCCGGGCTTAACGCTGACGACGGTTGGCTTGGCGCGCATGCCGGCCTGCGAAGCTGTCTGAACCTCCGCCTGTCTACCGTAGATGGTCGAGGCAATGCTGGAACGTGGGGCGTATGAAGTTCTGTCTGTCGTTGACGAAAAGCCAGAGTAGGTCGAGTCGCGCAGATTGCCCGGCACGAAGAAGTGCTCAGTGCCTCTAGCTCCGTCGCTATGACTAACAGGAATGGGAGGAACCGGGGGCACCAGAACGTCTGGGGAAGTCGGGGTCGCGCGGTTGGTGACACCGGGAATATATGCAATTTGTATGATATTCGAGGCGCGGGTCAGAACAGTCGACGCAATAGAGTGGACCGTGTGCGTAGAGGCTCGGCGGCCAAGGCCTGTCTGATCGTTCTTCTCAACACCCCGAGAGGGGATACTGTCCGCTTCGTATATGGAGGTGTGGTGATCGTCGAGGCGGCTAGCGCGCTTGGGCTTGATGAGGAAACGCCAGACAAGGTAGGTGATGATAGCAATGACGATTATGCCACCAATGACACCGCCTGCTATGGGACCGGCGCTGGGACCGTCGTGGCCTTTGTTTCCGCCGTTGTTGCCACCATTGTTGCCGCTATTACCAGTGGACCCAGAGGTTTGACAAAAAGCCTTCGGACACTCGGTGCAACTCTGGAAGGTATACGCACAAAACTGTCCGCTAGGACATGTCGGGCAAACTAGTTGCTGGTTACCATTGCAGCCGACACAGTTCTCTTGACGAACGAAGAGTTTGGCGGCTGTTGAGCGAGTTAGCATCGCAGCTAGATACACCCGCCTCGTAAGAATCAATGAAGTGGGCCAACTTACAATAATTGAGAAACGACAAGTCCCGTGCAGTGGGCTTTTCCCCTGCCATTCTGTCGTGTCTACCGAGACGAATAGTTGATTGTGTGTGTTGAGGAAACTGTGTGCCGAGTGGAAACGCTGGGCAATTGTTCGCCGATCGTCGGCTTCGGCCGCAAAATCGAGATGAGCGGGATACAGCCCGGCAAAAGACAAATAACAGGCGTGAGTATTGAGTATGTGGCGAAAAGAATGGGATGCGAGAATTGCAGAGTCGAGATCGAAGAAAGAGGGCGTAGAGTCGGCCAGCGATCGAGAGACGTGAGACAAGGGGTTGGTAGAACGAGTGTGCAGAGACTAGCTCTGTTTGATTGTGGGCGAAAGAAGGAAAAGAAAGGACAGCTTGGGGATCAAGCGACAGACATACTTCAGGAATCGACCAAGTTGTTTTGTTGGTAAACTTGTGGTGAAGTTGTTTCTTCGGCGACGATGTGTCAGGCGGGCTATTTAGATTGAGGAGGAGGAGAGGAGCGGATTGGGGCGTCTCAGAAGGACGACTAGAGCGGGCAGCGAGAAGGAGCGCCAGGCACAGCAGGTTCAGGTGCTGCTGGGGGTGCCTCGTTTTCAGCGTTGAGCAGGGCCCAAACGCCGCCAGACCCCGAGTAGACTAGTCTTCCCCGACTAAGCACACGCGAGTGAACGCGCACTGTGCGCCCAGCTGCGTCAGCCAAAGATACTACGGGCCGCTCGTGTCGCTAGCGGGCTTCGAGGCAAACTGCCAGTCTGCAAGATAATGAGAGCTATTGTTCCAAGTCTCGTTCCAGAACCACAGTCTGCCCGTGATAGAACGCACTGTGCAGAAGGCCCACCACACCAGCAGACGATGCATCGCAGGCACGGCTGCCCATTTACAGCGCCCTTCCAGCACCGGTGTAACGGCCGGCCCGCTCGAGCCCACTAAATCCCTCGGCCAGGCACCAGGACAGGTGGACAGCCACTGCTGCCAGGCACTTTAATCTCGACCATCAGCGAATGAAATTGCTGCACATGGTATTTTGGCTGCTTGCGCTGATTAGTATGATACCGGCATGATTGAGACACTCAAGGGGCTCTACAATTCAAGAGAGGCAGTTGTCGTCTTAGTCATGGCGTGATGGTGCAGATTCCTGCCGTGAATCAGAGCCATGTCATTGTTGCACAGGTTATGCGACAATTAGCATTCCGTAGGTCTCCTCCACTATATTTACGCGTGGTCGCACGGCATCCACGAGGCGGGAGCACATCAATGGAATTGTAACGCGATTTGTGACGAGCTTCTCTGTCGTCGGCAGTCGCCTCATCTGCGCCCTTTGTCCCTGGTCGAGGCGTAGGATGGTACCGTTTTTCCCTCATGATTCTTGCCGCCTACGAGAGTGCTGGCCAGCAATGCTTGCTCGAACCTTGCGAAGGCGACGCTGCAGTCAGGTAGCCATCTTCCGCTCTTCGTGTGTGCGTATCGCTTGAGTTTGTTGAAACCCAATCCGCCATTGTTGCCAGTAAATAGCCAAGCCCACCTTGCCGAATTGTGCAAAGTCATTACACCAGCGCACATGGCGGCTACTATGCATGAGATCGTACAAAATTGCAGGGACTGTTACTCAGCCCAGATATTCAAGCGACCGACTAACAAGGTACCAACAGACCTACAATATCCGATTTAGCCAGGCACAACGACAAGCTGGCGCAAACTCTCATTGATCATCTGTGGTGGTTTCTGAAACGTGCCACCAGCGCCTCATACAGCCGTGACGCCTACGTGGATCTCGACCTACTGTATACCAATCCGAGCATTCAATGTGCATAGGTCAGTGGTTACCTTGGAGAAAGTTCAACATAACTCGGCAATCTAACTCGTTATTGCACCCGCTGTGCGTACATGTTGCTGCGTTGTGACTAAAGCTGCCTGGCTGCAAACGCTGCTACCCTACAATGTAAGCTCCCGCACCTAGATAGCTTTTTCTGGTGACTTTAATTTCAAAACTGCTTGTTCATTCGCTAAGCTAAGAGGAAGAGACAAGACCGACATCCTGCCTGCCTGGATGAAGTCTTCTGCGTTAAAAGCATGCGTGCTCGTAATGTTGTATCTCGTTATGCGGACGACTGCTTGCAGGTCCATGTCAGTAGCGACAACAAGCCGTCAAGAGCAGCCCACCAGAAAGACAACATCTGTATCACGGGTAACCGGCTCTAAGTTCTACAGTCTATCGGACGAAAATGCCGCGCAATCGTAGAACGAAATTGTGGTCGGCATGCTACGCGGCGCCAAGCGCAGACCTTGGGGACTAGACGGTGCGTGGACACAGGGCCGACGTGCGCGATTGGCTGACCATGCGCCAATGATCGGTTTTCAAACAAGGGATTGACATTCGCAGGTATAAACCAGCCACTGTATATCTGCAGGCGGGCGGTTGCTGTGGTGGAAGGCGTGGTGTGAACACGAGACTGCTGTGAAAGGTGCCGGCGCGCAGACCATCCGATCACAGCGAACAGATGCGTCGAGCCTGAGCACGAATGAATGCGAATACTTAGATAAGATCAGCGACATCGCGGGTGATGGGTGTATTGGCAGCGTCCCCCGGACTGTAGACTGGTAACCACGGCGTGACATGTATTTAGAATGCAGATTAGCAGTGGCCAGCGTGTGCACCGCCTCAACCGAGGAGCCACAGGCAAAAGGAGGATCAGCCAGCAGTAATCCCGGCTCGCTCCAGGTTGCTATTTTTGGGCACAGCTAGTGCCGGACAGAACCTAGAACCCACGTGTGTCGCCTTGATTTTGTCATATTGCTGTCTCCGATACGGTGATACCTAACTTGCCCACGTTGTGATGAAAGTACCATGCAGCTATTCTATAAGCACAGTGACATGCCCTCGTATACGTAACGGCTCGTAACAATGCAGTGGCGTAATTGATCGCCAGCACAAACATGGATTTTGAGCAACCCAGTGACAAGAGCTTGATGAAGCATTTGAATGCGCGGAATTCGTCGACAAACAGTCAGTGCTCGCTTTCTTCTAATTGAGGCTGCCGAGTTTATGCATTCTGCAGCCTCAACTTGGCGTCTTTCCTCTCTGCTAGCGAGTGGGCTGCCTGACCGAACGAGCCCCTTTCAGCCTTGTTTGACTGTCGTGAAAAATAGCGAGGGAAACTAGTAACGGCCGAACAAAAAGGGTTCTACAGAATAAGCCTTGCGGCTGCTGACCTCATTCACCCTACCTAGGTAGGTACCTATTTAGTGATGAAATCTCGCCAGGGGTAGAGCTGGGCGGACAGACGAGCTGGTTGACAATTTCAGGAGCATGGTACAATGCATTGAGTTTTAAAAGATGTAGCGTGCACAAGGGAGAATTATAACTTACTGTAACAAAATGACGGGGTTCTGCAATATGTGCAAATACATTTGTCCAATTCTTTCAGCAAACAACAATCATCCATGGGCGGCACTCGTCATCGTTTGGCTCCTTTCGACCTTCACCTTGGTTTTTAGTGTGGAGTCCGACCAGCCCCACAGTGGCCAAGGGCAGGCGGCACCCGCTGTGCGTATCCGTCATTGTCCCTATTTCTGGCGCTGCCAGCCTGCCATAGCCTCGCAACCTGGCTGAAGCCTCCAGAGTCCAGGCACAGCACCGCCTGCCACCGCCTGTACGCCTGCGAGCTGTCCCGCCCACGCGCTAACACCAACTCGGCAGCCCGTACTCTGCCGCTAGCCTGGACATGGGATACCTTCATATCCACCAAATTTGCAGGCAAATCCCCGTACCATCTGTCCTTTGCCTTGCTTGCTCCGAAACATCAACCCCTGCTGACTCCCAGAACGCGCCAATGCTTTTCACTGCCATCTTTGTGCTTGCTGTTCCTTTTTTCCCGACTCTTCGATTTCTTTTTCAACCATCCCCTCACTGGTCCCTACTCTGGTGATTTCTCCTCTCCTTCGTTTTTCCTAAATCTCCATATCAAACCTTATTTTTATCGGCTCGACCGCTGCAACAGTCTTTGTTGTTGTTGTTGTTGTCCTGGCGTCATACAGCTAGCTAAGGCAGCCAGTCTGCAACGCCCGCGGCCGATCCGATCAGCCGGCAGCTCTCACATTACTGCGCCTTCGACGCAACGAAAAAATAACGAGGAATTCCACCATCTTTATTCCTCCTCTACACACTTTAACGTACAACGGCTTCCTTGCCATCTCGCGCCTGTGGCCACACTTTTTTTCATTTCACGCCGCCCACGACTGTTTATTTACATCAGCATAGCGAATCCGGTTACTCCTGAGAACGCCCCTAATCACCATGGCATACAACGGCCAAGGCCACGAATACGCTGGCGGTTCTGGCCACCAGCTCAACGACCTGCCCCCGGGCGGCAACGTATGTCCATCCACGACCCCTCGATACCATGCACATCTTGACTAACTGGCCCAGTATCACATGCCCCCGCATGAGCACGAGGAAGAGGCTGGCCGCTACCTCCTCAACGAACAGCCCGGCTCCGGCTACGAGCACGACCGCCTGGGCGTCCAGGCTCCCGACCGACCCGTTTCCACATACAGCTTGACCGAATCCTACGCCCCTGGCGCTGGCCAGACTGTGCCCCAACCTCAGCAACCAGGCAGCTATGACAACGGCTATGGCCAGTACGGCCAGCAGGGCCAGTACGTCCAAGAGCACGACTTCCCCTACGGCCGCCCTGCTTCCACCATTGAAGATGAGGAGGAGAGCTGGATGCAGCGTCAGCAGCAGCCCGGTGGCTTTGGTCGCGGCCACGGCGGCGGCCTCAAGCGCTTCAACACGAGAAAAGTCAAGCTCGTTCAGGGCTCCGTTCTTTCCATCGACTACCCCGTCCCTAGTGCCATTAAGAACGCCGTCGAGCCTCGCTTCCGCGATGTCGAAGGTGGCAACGAGGAGTTCATGAAAATGCGCTACACAGCTGCTACCTGCGACCCTAACGACTTTACCCTCAAGAACGGTTACGATTTGCGCCCTCGCATGTACAACCGCCACACTGAGCTGCTTATTGCCATTACCTACTACAACGAAGACAAAGTCCTGCTCTCCAGAACCCTTCATGGTGTCATGCAAAACATTCGCGACATTGTCAATCTGAAAAAGTCCACCTTTTGGAACAAAGGCGGACCTGCCTGGCAAAAGATTGTGGTCTGCCTCGTCTTTGATGGTATCGAAAAAGCCGACAAGAACACTCTGGATGTCCTCGCCACCCTGGGCATCTACCAGGATGGTGTCATCAAAAAGGATGTCGACGGCAAAGAGACTGTTGCTCACATCTTCGAGTATACCTCGCAACTCTCCGTCAGCCCCAACCAGCAGCTGATTCGTCCGACCGCTGACAATCCCCAAAATTTGCCCCCGGTTCAATTTATTTTCTGCCTCAAGCAGAAGAACAGCAAAAAGATCAACTCTCACCGTTGGCTGTTCAATGCTTTCGGCCGCATCCTCAATCCCGAGGTCTGCATTCTGCTCGATGCCGGTACCAAGCCCAGCGTTAGGTCTCTGCTCGCGCTCTGGGAAGGCTTCTACAATGACAAGGATCTTGGCGGTGCCTGTGGTGAAATCCACGCCATGTTGGGTAAGGGCGGCAAGAAGCTACTCAACCCCCTCGTAGCTATCCAAAACTTTGAGTACAAGATTAGCAACATTCTCGACAAACCCTTGGAGAGCTCGTTTGGCTATGTTAGCGTCTTGCCCGGTGCTTTCTCCGCCTATCGCTTCCGCGCCATCATGGGCCGCCCCTTGGAGCAATACTTCCACGGTGACCACACCCTGTCCAAAAGTTTGGGTAAGAAGGGTATTGACGGCATGAACATTTTCAAAAAGAACATGTTCTTGGCTGAAGACAGAATTCTCTGCTTCGAGCTGGTCGCCAAAGCTGGTCAAAAGTGGCATCTGTCCTACATCAAGGCCGCCAAGGGTGAGACTGATGTCCCTGAAGGAGCTGCCGAGTTCATCTCCCAGCGTCGTCGTTGGCTCAATGGTTCCTTTGCCGCCACCCTGTACTCCCTGATGCACTTTGGCCGCATGTACAAGAGTGGCCACAACATTGTGCGCATGATTTTCCTCCACATTCAGCTCCTGTACAACATTTTCAACCTCATCTTTACTTGGTTCTCTCTGGCTTCTTACTACCTCACCACCACCGTAATCATGGATCTCGTCGGCACCCCGGTCGTCGGTGGTCAAGGCGGCGCGGAGCATCACGGCTGGCCCTTTGGTGACACGGCCACACCTCTGATCAACGCGCTCTTGAAGTACCTTTATCTGGCCTTTGTTATCCTGCAATTTATTCTGGCTCTTGGTAATCGTCCAAAGGGTTCCAAGTTTACCTACATCGCTTCATTTATGCTCTTTGGTCTCATCCAGACATATATTTTGGTGCTCTCCGGGTACCTGGTCGCTCGGGCTTTCAACACGCCCATTTCCGAACAAATCAAGCTCGACTCTGGCAGGGACTTTGTCAACAGCTTTTTCTCGGGTGAAGGAGCAGCAGGCGTTATTCTCATTGCGCTGATCACGATCTATGGTCTGTACTTTCTCGCGTCATTCATGTATCTGGACCCGTGGCACATGTTCCACTCGTTCCCTTACTACTTGGTTCTCATGTCGACCTACATCAACATCCTCATGGTCTACGCCTTCAACAACTGGCACGACGTGTCCTGGGGTACCAAGGGTTCGGACAAGGCTGAAGCTCTACCCTCTGCCAATGTTACCAAGGGTGAAAAGAACGAGGCCGTGGTTGAGGAGATTGAAAAAGATCAGTCAGACATTGACAGCCAGTTTGAGCAAACTGTGCGTCGTGCGCTGGCACCATTCAAAGAAGCCGAGGAACTCGAGGCCAAGGATGTCGAGGACTCTTACAAATCTTTCCGTACGGGCCTGGTGGTCTGTTGGTTGTTTTCCAACATTATTCTCGTCATTGTCATAACCAGCGACAACTTTAACAGCTTTGGCATCGGAGTACGTCCCCCAAACCCCCAACCATTATGATTGCGCTCATTGCTAACTCGCCATAGAAATCCTCATCTGTCCGTACAGCCAGTTTCTTCAAGTTCCTTTTGTATGCCACTGCTGTCCTCTCAGTTGTCAGGTTCATGGGCTTCCTCTGGTTTCTCGGAAAGACCGGTCTCATGTGCTGCTTTTCGAGGAGATAGTTGTCTGCCCTGCAATTTTGTCCCTTTTCGCGTGTCCGTTTACATCATGTCTGGAGTGAGAGAAATCAGGCCCGGTTGGAAAAGAAGTAGCCGGGAGGCATTATGCATGGCGAGGGCGAGGGTCGGAGACACCTTTCGTCGCTTGTCAGATTGGGATTTCTTGCAAATACCTCATTTTTATAATGCTTTGCGATAGGCCTTGGATTGTTTCTATTTTAGTATTTCAACTTTGTCAAAGCTTGCCAGACCTTTTCTTGGTCTCGCTTCGCTTGAAAACGGGAGTTGTGTTATTGCTCCCTTTGCCTCCGGTTCGAATAGGTAGAACATGCTGTGAAATAGAAAGAACCAAGCTGGTTTGATTTGCCCCTCTGATTTTTGATCATTTCGAGGGCATCTTCCCAGTTGGCCTGTAAATCCAGAATCGTCGAACACGATTACGTAGGTATCTTATCGGCAACGCCCTTGACTGCCTAATCGGGCGGGCGGTGTCGCGAGCTGCCGCACGGCTACCACTGTGGCTCATGACGAGTGGCGGGGGAGGCGCGGGATGGTCCTTATTAGGTAGACAGAGGCAGCGCAAGCCCTGACACTTGACCTCTACAACAAACCACCTATCTGCACATATTTGCGAAACTCTGCGTCTTTTTGCACGGAGCGAGATATATAGCGGGCGGTAGGACGACCTTGGCCGTTTGTTTAGTCGCTTCAACCATCTCGACGAGGCGCGCTCCAACGAAGACCGCATCCCCGCGAGGAGCCGTTTCACCTGCCGAAGCAGCCACGCGCGAGCGATTAGCACACCTTCCCACCGGCCACGCACGATTTCGAAGAGGAATATACACACATCTCCGTCGCCTGGGCTAGGGCGAAGTGACACATAGACAAGATGCTGAAGATTTGGTCCATGGTATGTTTTACAGCGGGGCACGCAGGCGTCTGCCAAGCCTGCATGCTTGGTCGTACTTTGAAAGAGATGTGACTGACGAAGCGTTCTTTTTGTGGTGATGTAGAAGAAGGAGCAAAAGGATGCTGAGAATGCAGAGGGCCAGGCAGGCAAGAAGAAGAAGGTGACGGCGGCACAACTTCGCGTGCAAAAGGGTGTGTTTTCCCCGACATTCTACCAAACCCGCCACAATAGCACAACTACCTGAGGGAAGGGAAACGGCTGCTAACATACACTCGGCAGACCTCTCGGAGCTCTCACTCGGCCAGACCATGACGACCGAGTTTCCCGACCCCGACAACATTCTTCACTTTATCCTGACCATTGACCCGGATGAGGGCATGTACCGCACGGGGCGGTTCACATTTAGCTTTGATATCAACCAGAGCTTCCCTCACGAGCCACCGAAAGTACAGTGTCGGGAAAAGATTTACCATCCCAATATTGATCTTGAGGGCAAGGTCTGCCTCAACATTTTGCGTGAGGACTGGAAGCCAGTTTTAAATCTGAACGCCATCATTGTTGGGCTTCAGGTATGCCCCGCTTTCCAATAACAATCCGTGTCTGTCTTTGAGAATACAAAACTGATGCAGAAAAACAGTTTCTCTTTCTTGAACCTAACGCTTCGGACCCGCTGAACAAGGAAGCTGCCGAGGACCTACGCAACAACCGCGAGGGCTTCAAGCGCAATGTGCGCACGGCCATGGGCGGCGGCTCTATCAAGGGTATTCTCTACGATCGCGTGCTGAGGCCGGTTTGAACGGAGAAGGGCGGGCATTTTCTTGGCGATAACCCGGGCAGGATACGAATAATGAATTGCAAAGCGTTGGCACATCCTCACGATGCGGATTTCGGGAGGACTCACTTGGAGGACAGCGGAAATAGAGACATGGATGCATAGTGTACATGGGAGGTGCCGTCAAAATAAATAGAATACATCTTGATTTTATCCCGGCCTGGGTCGCGAGAGATGGGGTATGTATCGAGGGCGTGAACGATGTGAGAATAATTGCGGGCTGTTTCATTCTTCTGCAGCTAGTCGCGGGCATTTGCAACAAGGTTGAGCGGCATTTGAACCTCCAGCGACATGAATATTCGGTCCGGTTGTGGGCATTGAAAAGGATCGGTCGTGTATTGCCTGCTTGGCTATGGGAGCTTGTCTGAAGCTGCTGCAGGCTTCGAATTCATGCTCTTTGCTGCTGTGTAGAAACTCAACCGGGATGATTCACCCTCTTCCTACTTTTCGTTCAGGACAAGAGGCAGCGAGGGTAACAGCTGGCGAATACTCGGTAAGTTCCAATTGCACCTCGCAGTTCGGTTGTCGTCTTCGCACGATGCTCGTTGGCTTGAGGGCTGCCAAGTTGCTCAAGCTCCGAGCACACGCGTTTGTAGTTTCTGCACGCGTAAGTGAATTGGATCAAAGTTTATGTACCTTGCGGGATTCTGCTCGGTTTGTCGAGGGGTCGGATCGAATTGTTCGTCGCAGCGAAGCTCAGTTGTTGAAGCATTGGCACATGTGTTTAGTTTCTACAAACCCTTCCTGTGTCTTTCCCCAATTGAGCCGTACCGACCAATTGCCACCGCTGGGCTAAGGCGACAACGGCGCATCTAGTCCTGAAGCTGTCTCCAAGAGCCCCCGGTACCGCTCCGAAGGCCCGGACAGAGTCACAGAAAATAGGGACGGGTCGAGGTCCGCTATCGCAATGCTCTTGCTACCGGGCTTTGCCGCCCCACTTGGCATTTTCTCTCTCAGTGGTCAGTGTCCAGTGGAAAGCTGAGAGATGCTAAGCAAGCCGAGAAAATAAGGACCACGAATACGGGTACGTAAAAGAGCGATTCTGCTCAGGCCAAGGCTTGTTGAGTAGAAATCGTGTCGAATATATGCAGTTGAAAATATGCCCACGTCTCATTCTGCACTCTTGTCGGTGGGCAGATTCCCCCGCTGATTTCCAGATTTGACATGTGGGCAAAAGTCGAGCAAACTAGCACCAGCAGCCCACAAGGCGTGCTTGCTGTGTACCTTCAGCGCTGAGAGAGGCTCCAGGTGGACCGAGTTGGCAGCGTCCGGCGTGCTGGACCCCTGTAAGTTGGCTCCTCCAGCAGATGAATATGGCTGATTTGCGACTTGGTGTGCTGCAGCTCCCCCGATCTCGGTCCCCTGGCTGCCCCAGCAATAGCTCCAACCCAGTTTGCCAGGGCCATCCAAAGCCAAACGACGCAGCCCCCCCCCATTCCGGCCTGGCACCGGATCCCCGTTGATTTTATCTTGGTACTCAAAACTCAATCCGTCCGCT
The DNA here is from genome assembly GCA_030783385.1 of Akanthomyces dipterigenus. Classification (NCBI taxonomy): domain Eukaryota; kingdom Fungi; phylum Ascomycota; class Sordariomycetes; order Hypocreales; family Cordycipitaceae; genus Akanthomyces; species Akanthomyces dipterigenus. Next base: position 46,954 of record JARJRE010000598.1, on the reverse strand, counting down.
TCCTCTTCTTCCCTTTTTTTCCCTCTTCCTCCTCCATCACCAACTCCATCCCATCAAGCCTCGCTCCCAATTGAGCTTGCCTCACCTCTCCACTCCATCCTATTTTCTTCCCGCTTCACACAACACACATTCACAATGGCTTCGAGAGCTTTCTCCAAGGCCCTGCGTGGCCCCCTCGCCCGCCAAATGGCCGCTCCCGCTCAGCAGCGCGCCGCCTACTCCGTCGCCCGCAGCGCTCTTCGCGCCGCCGCTGCTGCCCCCCGCGCTGTCGCTGGAGTTCAGCAGCAGCAGATCCGTGGCATGAAGACCATTGACTTTGCTGGTCACCCCGAGGATGTCTACGGTGTGTATTCCTTTGACCGTAGCCAATCAGCCGGCAAACGGCGACGACGACCGCCAATGGAAGGAAAGAAACGTGACTAACTGTGCCATTCCAGAGCGCGCCGATTGGCCTCAGGAGAAGCTCCTTGTACGTTTTGTGCCCAATTGACCTGTTGAAACGCATTTTAACAACCAGCAGGAGTACTTCAAGAACGACACTCTCGCCCTCATCGGCTACGGCTCTCAGGGCCACGGCCAGGGTCTTAACCTCCGCGACAACGGCCTCAACGTAATTGTTGGTGTCCGCAAGAACGGCCAGTCCTGGAAGGACGCTGTCCAGGATGGCTGGGTACCCGGCAAGAACCTCTTCGAGGTTGACGAGGCCATTGGCAAGGGAACCATCATCATGAACCTCCTCTCCGACGCCGCTCAATCCGAGACTTGGCCCGCCATCAAGCCCCAGCTCACCGAGGGCAAGGTACGTTGCTCATCCATTTTGTTGGTGAGCCCTGCTAACAATTCAGACTCTATACTTTTCTCACGGCTTCTCTCCCGTCTTCAAGGAGAAGACCAACGTCGACGTGCCCAAGAACATTGACGTCATTCTCTGCGCCCCCAAGGGCTCTGGCCGCACTGTCCGCTCTCTGTTCCGCGAGGGCCGCGGCATCAACTCGTCTTTTGCCGTCTTCCAAGACGTCACCGGCAAGGCTCAGGAAAAGGCCATTGCTATGGGTGTCGCCATTGGCTCCGGCTACCTCTACAAGACCACCTTTGAGAAGGAGGTCTACTCTGACCTCTACGGTGAGCGCGGCTGCCTTATGGGCGGCATCCACGGCATGTTCCTCGCGCAGTACGAGGTTCTTCGCGAGCGCGGCCACAGCCCTTCGGAGGCCTTCAACGAGACCGTCGAGGAGGCTACCCAGTCCCTGTACCCCCTGATTGGTGCCAACGGCATGGACTGGATGTTTGAGGCCTGCTCCACCACCGCCCGCCGCGGTGCGATTGACTGGACCCCCAAGTTCAAGGACGCCCTCAAGCCCGTCTTCAACAACCTCTACGACTCTGTCCACGACGGCACCGAGACCCAGCGCTCCCTTGACTACAACGGCCAGTCGGACTATCGCCAGAAGTACGAGGCCGAGATGGAGGAGATTCGCAACCTTGAGATCTGGAGAGCCGGCCGGGCTGTCCGGTAAGTACCCACACATGCTCATAGGCTACATTATGTGCTAACAATGTCTGCAGCGCCCTCCGCCCCGAGAACCAAAAATAAGCGATCCCCGATGGCGTGTGAATAGCAAAGACTTCTGTTACCATGTATGCGACATAAAAAAAGAACGGCGTGCTCTATGAGTGTCGCCATGGAGTTTTGATACCTGAGTAGCTGTAATATGGACGGCTTTGATTGCACCTTATTTTAATGCTAGTGACACTTGTGTGACTTGGGGCCGATTAGACGTCAAGTCATGCTCGACATCAGAGACCGACCCGCCGATCTAGATTCAGTAGTCCTTGACACCTTTGCCATCCAAGTCGCACCGCCACGTAGTCGAGGTCGTAAGAATGGTCTGCTCAATGGATGGTCAACACGATTAAATAATCAAAACAGTAAAGACAGGGCCAAGATTCTCTCACTGAAAAGATGGTCACCAAATTCCCCGATGACGCTGCTGCGCACCCTTTCCATTGATCTCTGTGGGGTAATTCTTTTACTCCAACATCCCATGGTGGGGGCCAACGGCTTGATGAAAGTAGGTACGCTTCAACGTCTCAACACCATGGCTGTTCATCCTATCTTACAAAGCCCTTCTCCTCTAAGCCCAAATATACGCTCAAAGTATTGACGGTCTGCGGTGTTGGCCAATGTCTTATTGGTAGATGCTGGCAGAGTAGTTGATGGGCGCGCCCTTTTACTCATCTTTATGGGGTAGCCCGCCCTCTTACCAGTACCTCGGTGCCTTGTTAAACGTACAACGGCCAATGGTGGGGGTAGAATGGCCCTTTTCCAGACACGCTTTGGCAGCGTCTCTGCTCCTTTCTTCTCTTCCACCACCATCTTGTCTTTTGTATTTTTCTTCCATTTATACCAGAGTACATGGGACGAACATGGCAGACCTTTCCACCACCGCCCCCCTGAACCGGGCCTCTGTCCAGGCCGCCCACGCCATTGTCGCGCCGCACGTCCACCGCACCCCCGTCGTCGCCTCGCAGACGCTGACAGCGCTGGCCTCGACGCCGCAGGCGGACTTGTCGGGCACGCGCTTCGCGGGGCGCACGCCCGCGAAGCCGACGCTGAGGCTGTGGTTCAAGTGCGAGAACTTGCAGCGCATTGGCGCGTTCAAAGTCCGGGGCGGATTTCATGCCGTCGGCAAGCTTCTCCAGGAGGACGGCTGGGTGCAAGGCGGTGGTAGAGAACGCGGGGTAGCCACTCATTCTTCCGGTACAGCAGCCCTTTTTTTTTCGGGGCATCGCTTCGTTTTGAACGTGGACTAGTGGAGGACTGCTCTTTGTTGCTTGCGGTTGGAAGAAGTGACTGTGTTGCGCTAGGGAGAGACAATGCTGACCCGATGAGCACAGGCAACCACGCCCAGGCACTCGCCCTCGCGGCCAAGGAGCACGGCATCTCCGCGCACATCATCATGCCCTCCATCTCGGTGCCGCAAAAGATTGCCGCCACGAGGGGCTACGGCGCCAATGTCGTGTTTAGCGGGAGCACCGCGGCCGAGCGTGAAGCTGTCGCCGCCGAGGTCATTGCACGTACCGGCGCGCGTCTTGTGCCGCCGTATGACCATCCGGATATCATGCTTGGCCAAGGCACCATGGGTTTGGAGTTGCAGGAACAAGCCGCCGAGATGATGCTGGGGACCTCCTCGCCTTACAAGGACAGTAGAAGTGGGCGGCTGGATGCCATCATTACGCCGTGCGGCGGCGGAGGTATGCTCTCCGGCGTCGCCCTGTCCTGCGAGGGCACGGGGATTCGGGCTTTTGGCGCGGAGCCCTCGTTTCAGGGCGCGGATGATGCGAAGCGCGGCTTTGAGAGCGGGCAGCGGGTGACGTCCGTGTCGACGCTCACGGTGGCGGACGGGCTGCGCACACCGGTGGGAAGGCATCCGTGGGGCGTGATTTACGAGAGGAGGCTGGTGGAGGGCATGTATAGCGTGACGGAGGAGGAGATTGTCGCGGCCATGAGGCTCGTGTTTGAGAGGATGAAGATGGTGGTGGAGCCGAGCGCGTGCGTGCCGCTCGCGGTGGCGCTGTACAATGAGGAGTTTCGGAGCATGGTGGAGAGCGAAGCTGGGGAGGCTGGGTGGGATTTGGGGATCGTGCTGAGCGGAGGAAACGTGGGCGCGGATGCGCTGGGCAAGTTGTTTGGTGTCAGGGAGTGAAACTGTGCATATGAAGCATGTGATGATCAGCTCCTACAGGAGCTCACCACGTAGGAGTTTTCAGGACTTTGCTGGACAATTGCCAGGCATAATTTGCCGAGATGGGTGGACAAATGAGACGGCCAAGGAAGACTGAGGTAATGCTGCTACGGACAGAGGCCGGCTTTGTGCTCACTATACCCGTAATGTACTGTTCAGGGTGAAGAACTAGAACAACCAAAACTAGTATGATCTCATCTTGTAGCTTCACTCGAGTTGTCTAATCCTGCATGTGTTGCTGATAGTCAACAAATCGCCATCTTGTCATCTCGCCGAACCAAATGCTGTGTAGCTGACACCCCGAGTCGCCGAACTGGCTCGGCCAGCCGAATTGAGTCTGGTCATAAAGCCGTGACGCTCAAATAGGTGACAGACAAAGGCGCGATTTCACTAGATAGAGAAAATAATAGTGTGCCGTGGTTACCAGTTCAAATCAATGAATGGCTCTCCAAGATTATAATGTTCAAATCATGCTCATTGCTCTTATTATTGACGTCTTTACTTCGCCCATTTTCCCCGAATTCCCTGATTCTCTTTTTCCCATTCTTCGTGAAAGTGATAGCTGCAGCTGTCTTTATTTACTACCCGAGCTGTCATCATCGCACCTAATCTTGACTAGTCGCCATCTCGGCCACGACGCGCTAAAAACGCCTCTGTTGATGAGGCTCGCGGTCTGAGTCATCGCCGGCCGAGTCTTGATACCAGTCGAGATAAAACACCTCTGGCAGAAACTTTGCGATTCAAAGGCTCAGACCGAATGCAGCCCGCACGCAACCACAGCATATAGTTCGTAGGCGCTTCCCTCGGCGTCACTGGTCGATAGTCTATATATGACGCCATGTGCCCCGCGATACTGGAAAGCTGTGGCAACCTCCATCACTCTTTCTTCTCACGCAAGCACACGTGCATAATAGAAATACAATGTCCCCCAGCGCCATCTCCCCGCTCGCGTCCGTCAAGGCCCTCACCTTTGACGTCTTTGGAACGACCGTCGACTGGCGCACCTCCGTCATTGACGAGCTGGAGCTGCGCGTCCACCGCAAGCTGAGCACCAGCGCCGACGCCGACGGCGCCCTCTCCGCGGCGCTGCGCGAGCGGCTCGAGTACCTCGACACCAACTACACCGGCGGCCACGAGGGGGAGAGCCGGAAGAGCTGGACGGCGCGCTTCGCCGACGACTGGCGTTCCTCGTACTGGTTCTTCGTGCGCTCGCAGGCCCGGGCCGGGGTCCAGGACGCGGCCACGTTTACGACCACGGAGGCGCATCTCCGCGACAGCCTGATGGAGCTGCTGGAGGAGTACCAGCTCGACGGTCTCTTTTCAGACGCCGAGATCACGTCGCTCAGCCTGGTGTGGCACCGCCTCGCGCCCTGGCCGGACGCGGTCGAGGGCCTGGCGAGGCTCGCGGCGGCGCCGCTGCGCTTGCAGACGGCGACGCTGAGCAACGGCAGCACGGATCTGGTCCGAGACTTGGTTGATTTCGGAGAGCTGGTGTTTCGGCATCAGTTTTGCGCCGAGTCGTTGAAGGCGTACAAGCCGGCGCCGGAGACGTACCTGGGCGCGGCGCGGGAGCTGGGGCTGCGGTCCGACGAGGTGGCCATGGTGGCGGCGCACATGGCCGACCTGGAGGCGGCGAGAAAGGTTGGCCTGCGCACGGTGTATGTTGAGCGGCGCGGGGAGGAGGAGTGGCGGGAGCATCAGCTGCAGGAGGCAAAGGCGTGGGTTGACCTCTGGATCAAGGATGATGAGGACGGATTTGTTGCGCTGGCGGAGCGCCTCGAGGAGCTGAGGGTATAGTCAATCGTGACTGAATAGGTTACTCGGGCCGTGAGGATCATTGATGTAGTTTGGCAATATGTTGAGAATTCATGTCCTAGCTTTATTTCAGTGGCATTTCATGGCTACTCTGCAGTCCCTCTGTGCTAACCTGGTGCTGGCTGTTATCCGGCGAATGAACAGTGGCACCATCGCACCATCTTGTGTATCTCTCTATAAATACCTTTAGAAATACAATATTTAGTGATTGATTAAGAGTAATAGCCATTCTCTTGATTAAACGGGTGCGCAAAATGTAGGAAACTTCCCGCCTGACCAGAATACTTGTTGACTTCCCTCGCACGCACCGCTACCCTAGAGGGCTTGACAGCAAACTGGCACGACTGGCTAGTAGGCGAGTGTTGGATGGAGCTCATCAAGTGAGACATGTTAGAATAGGACGATGTAGGACACGGGTACTGCCTGTGGACAAGGTTTCCTGCCGTCATTACATGGAACTTGGGGCGCAACGTCCGAGCGCTGTGTATATGTAACGCACAATCTTACCCGCGGTCGAACGAACTGCCGTCTTCATTACACGTAAGAACAACAAGGCAATCGTCGAAGGCGTAGGTCGGCCAACTACATTACAGAGTTAGGAATAGATGGCAAGAGCTCGCTTTGAGTAGACGAGTATATGGAATTAATTTGAGTGGGATGTACAAACGCGTTCTTCTCTACCCGACTGCCTTTACGCGAAACACCGGAAATACACGCGCTCGCAGTCCTTGGCGCATAAGATAAACATCAAAACTAGGTTGCGGCTTGCATGAGGCCTGCCGCATCGGTGGACGATCCCAAGCAAGAGCCTCAAGCGTCTGTTTTTTGTTTTCGCTAGTGAAGCTGGGACGCGAATGCGACGGTCACGGTGACAAGTGGTGCACAGTGTTTTCATCAGGCTTTGTTTTTTCATGCGCACGTGTAGCCGGATCACAGCGCAGGGTAGCATTCTTGGCTCCCGGCTGAATTCTCCGAGGCCTAACTACAGGAGATGTGCAATATCGGTACCTGCGTCGGGCTTGGATTTGCGGTGTCGGCGAGCATGACCATCTCCTCCTGATAGCAGAAAGGGGGCTTCTTGGGTATCCACGCAGTGCCTGGTTCAAGGGGCCATGGCCCATGGTGCATATGCGGCCTGCAGGGCCGTTTGATTTCGCTCGGCAGTTGTTGAGAGTATGATGAGCAGGGCCGTTGGGTCCCAGCTCGCAGCGATGGCAGCCATCCGATGGCCAGAGGCTAAAACGAAACACAACGAGTGGCGGAGCCGATTCATCTCGTTTCTCGAGATGAAACCCACGTGATGAAAGTCGCGGTCTCGCTTCCCCAGATGGTAGCTTTGCACGCCAGGGGCATGGGGGCGCATCAACAAGTAATGCGCCACAGTCAGAGAGTTGGGGTGAAAAGTCCTTGCCAATTTGACTTTGATCTCGTCGCCTGTGGCGGTTTCGAACGCGATGCTAATTGCTCCGGATCCAATGTGCATATGGCCGAGGCTGCCAAGTCGCCAATCAACATTGCATCCGTAAGTCTTCGCAGCGTAGTGCAGGCAGCGGCACAGCCGGCAGTAACATCATGATGAGTAGAGAAAAGTGCCCATACAGCACAAGCGATGCAAGCTACAGCCCCCTTGGCACCTTTCATGCCGTGCAGTCAATGCGAGCAATGGCTGCATAGGACCAATCAGACAACTTGAGCTAGCGGAGAACCAGGCAAAAGAACACAAAGAAAAAGGTTATCATCGGTGTTGCATTATTAATTGATTAGCAGCCTTTCGTGCCTGCGGCCTCCATTCCCTTGCAGCTGCCAGGGCTCCCCAGGCTCGATTGCAGCCGGAAGGCTTTCCGTGTGCCTTGTGCGTCCAAGTGGCTTTTTAGACATAGAAACGGCGTGGGTGTGGTGGTAAATGAGGTTGTACATCTTTGCCTGGCATGGCTAGCTAACCGGCCTGGTCGCCGGTGCAGGCTAGGCTTCATGTGGTTGTCTGCCGCGCCGACCATTGACAAGCCGAGCCTCTCTCGCTTTTTGGCGACATGGTAGAGTCCTCTTTTACTACGTATTGTTGATGTTGAATTGGTAACAAAGTCTCCCCGTTCCCTCCACTGGTGGCTTGCGCCAGGACAAGTTTGGGTACCTCATGGCTGGTGGATCTGCGGGAGAAAGAACCAAAGAGCAAGCCAAGTCCCCGGACGGGCCGCGGTCGCTCGGCGCCAGCGAGTTGGACGGTGGGTGCCGTTGCCGGCGCAAGGGGCTTTGGCCTATTGGGGCAGCACAGCAGCTTCTCCAATTGTCCGGCTACCAAGTTGCCTGCCTTCTGCTAACCCTGCTTCTTTGCACCAAGGGAAAAAATGGCATCAACACTCATTTCAAGTCTGGATCCTCTTTCGTCCCCGCCAAACTGTGGCTTTTGGTGGGTACACAAGAGCGACATACTACGTAGAACCTCTTTGTTATTTTGACTCGTGAAACAAGCTGGAGATGGGGAAGGACTGTGGGAGGCGCCACACGATGTGGTGGTGGGTAATTGGCGACAAGATTTTCCTCTTCTCCCCTCGTTGCGTTGTCCCGTTCCGGCAAGGAGGATTTGCTTTGCCCGAGCACCGGGCCGGCCCCTGGCTTAAGTGGTGCGGTGGGTTCATTTTGGTTAGTTAGAGGCTTCGACAGCAGAGAATGAAATGAGGTGACGAGGTCATTGTTGAAATTCGCACCTTGTTTTGGCAAGGTTGCTTCGCGTCGACTACGCTTGGCAGAATCTTCAACATCTCCTTTTGGCGCTATCGTCTGTGCTTGTTTTTCTGCTGATGGCTGCAGGAGTGTTTAAGTGTCTCCCTCCCCGTCGGGCTGCACAAACATGCTAGCTGCTCGATTCAGGCTGCATCAGCAAGACATGACATCCCCTTCCGACCCCCTGCACGTTGGTCGAGGCTTTGATGGTGCTCCTTCTGCTCAACCTCCACAAATCAAGCGGCCGAGGGTGCAATGAGCAGAGGCCAACAATGCGGCACCTCTCCACTGAAGTCCCCCGCTCCGTAAACTTGGGAAGGGAGAAATGCCATTTACTTACGTCGGGTCGCGGACAGGGGTCGTGTGATTGGCCTTGCATGTGCAATTAGTGAGGAACAAAGCTGGCACAAGCCTGTGAACAAGTACGGACCCTTGCTAATTCGCCAGCTGGTTGAAGTGACATTCAGGGTACGAAGTCTCTAGCGGTATTTCATATCGTGCCGGGCCGGTTCTCAAGCTGGCGGCATTGACAATGGCGCGCATTCGCTCGTGATGACCACTGCCATTTCGATCATGGTTCCGGGCATGCGCCGCGCAGGCCAACGGCACACTTGGGCAAACCGATGGGCCGTGGAGGCACGGTGCTACTGGGTATGCACGCTGTCACAAGCGCCATGCAATATGCTCTGGAGATGGAAATAAATGGCATGTGGGGATCTTTAGAGTGCAGTGCAGTTCATCGTCCCTGATATGCAAGCAGGCGCCTGCTGTGAACGACTGTACCAGTATCCGTAGGCGGTCCATCCTTTGCGGTACTTGTTGTGCTCCAGTTCAGTTAATATATTGAGCACCCCTGGCCAGAAGTTCACAAGTTGTGAAAGAGCAAGGCTCATCAGTGCCTTGCAGGGGAGAGTAAATTGGCAATCCTGGCAGCCTGTAAAAGGAGGTGGGTGTAATTTTAGCGCTCCAAGCCGGAGTGACCGCAGAGGGCGGATGTCTTCCGACAGGCTGGACCGGGCACTGCACAATCAGCATGGACTTGCTCATCACAAGATCCTTGTCTAGGCGGCCCGTAGCCAGGAAGCTAGTGGCACTGCACCCCCAGTCGGCATTCATGACTGGCGGAGCGCCAATCAACCCTTGTGTGTCTGTGAGCTGTTTGGCTGTCATGAGCCGGAGTACGGTAGAGATTGGCACTGGTAGCCAGGCGTATACGCAGGCTGTACCGGATGCATCGCCATCACAGCATTGGGTTTTGTTGCGGCTGTTGCAGCTGACTGGCGTTGGTTGGGCCGTGGCGCGTCTTGGGTTTGTTGTCTCCGAACCACCAAACCGGACGAGAGGCCGCCGCCAAGGATCCATGCTAGGTTTCCCGGCTAGATTACTGGTAGTGGCACGAGTGGCCTGGGTAGAACGCCACTGCTACCAGTAACGGGCCAAGGCTGGTTCACCTGTTCAAAGGCCTGCTCGATGGTACAGTTTGGCGTCAGTTTGGTGGAGGAAGCGCGTGCCCCGAACAGCTGCAATAGTAGATATCGCCGTCGTATATCAGACCCAGGAGCTTCTAAAACCACAATCATCAGCAGGTCATCACTAAAGGCCGCTGTGGCACTGACGAGATGTTGCTTGATACCAAGTTGAAAATGCAAAGGCAGCAAGTCGGCCGTGGTGCCCGCGCGGCGTTGCTGGCACATGCGGCGACGGCGATGCTGCACCGACAATCAATAAAATGAGGGATGACATATGTAGAGTAGATATTGACAAGACCGTGAGGCAACTCTTGGATGAAGCACTGGTAGTAAACCTTTGTATGTAGGACATCATTTGCCCTTGGTCATGTGCCTCCACCGCGTTGGCTGTCAGGTAACAGGTACCTACCTAGGTACCCTTGCCAGATGCCAACTACTGGCTGCCAGCTGCCACCCAAAAAAGCTGCCCGCCAGCTGCCCGCCAGCTGCTAGCCCAGCACACCCAGCTCCCGCAGGCGGCAGACCAGGGCCAAACGCCTACCTACCTATCTAGCTTGGCCCAAATTTCCCCAACTCTTGCCTATCCTCTTCTCTTTTTCTCTTTTCTGCCTTGTGCTGCGGTTTTGTCGCGCTTTTGAATTAGATACGGGCGTTGGAAGCTAGGACTCTCCTGCTGCGGTATGCTTCTCTTTTGCATCTTCGACTGTCTTGCTGTGAGTCGCATAAAGCCCTCCGTCGACGACCACCACCACTCGTCGAAACGTTTCCACCCGCCGGGTCAACCGAACTAACCTTGGTCTTCAGCGCTCCAGAATGGTACCCTCTTGAATGAGACCTTATGACCCTTCACATCGTTCAATCGCTTCGTTGTGATACCGAAACGACTGTAGCTACGCTCGCGTCACCTCGCCCCATGATACCCGAACACCACTGCGCCGGCCGCGATCCAAAAGCATTGGCCTTTTGCCCACAGCTTCTCGTTGCGCGCAGACCCCGAATCTGAACGCGCCCGCTTCTATACTGCTTCGAGTTGTATATTTGCTTTCTTTGGCGCATTGCCCTCTGCATATTCGCTGCACACCATCCTCGTCAACGACACGACCCCTTTTGCCCTGGCACCGGGCCGACCATTTGAGACCTCGCCGTTCCTTTCTTTTGCCCTACTCAAGCGTGCGTACCTGCAATTTCCTACGTTGTAGCCTTGCATGAGCGTCAGCATTCTTTGCTACGATGAATTGCAGACGCAATCTGCTAACGATTTAGAGTCTCTAGTGCCGCATTTTTTCTTGACCGCTGTAGAACGTTGGAGGCATCGTTTTTCTTTGTTTCAGCGCCGATTTGAGAGGCTGACCCGCGCTAGCTCATCCACTGCCATATGTAAGTCAGCCTAGCCCACCCCAGCATTGCCCATGCGATGTCGTTGCTTTTTATTTTCCTTCTTTCCGTCTTCTCTTTCCCCATGCGAAACTGACTCATGTCTTTCAGTCACTGGTAAATGCAGCATTGCTGAGTCGATCTTGTCGCAGTGACCAGTTCTCTCCCACCGGGACCTTGGTGACTCGCTGACATCCCAGCCCACCCTGACTCCACGTATTGTCTTGCCTCGAAACTGGTGGCTTTAGAGCCGTCGGTCAAATTGGCAGGACAGAAAAGCTCCGAGGTGTTGAACCCCGGTGACTCTCCTTCTCCTTTGACCTTGTTGGCTCTCGTCTCTGCCCTCCAGCGTCAACATGCCTGAATGGGAGACGGAAGACGAGCACGCGGGCAGTCTCAAAGCCCATGAGGCGACTCGTAGGTCATCTTCGAGGTCCGCCAAGTCTCGAAGAAGATCTAGGACGCCGCCTAAGAGATCAACTTCTCCCGCCGTGGCTGACAAAACCGCAAAACGCTCCTCGCGCGACATCACCACGGACGAAACAATCAGCATCTTGGATCCCCGCCGATTCACACCGACTCTTCATGCCAATCTCGTTTCCGAGATCCTCACTTTGCGCAGAGACCAGGAAGACAAGACGAAACTTATCGAAAGCCTCGAAACATCGCTATTTTCCACAAAGGAGGAAAATGAATCCTTGCAGGCTAGCTTTAGTACTACCGGTAAGGAAAGCCGCTCCCTCAAACGCCAACTTTCTCTTCTCGAGGGCGGCACTTCCTCTGCTCTTGCCGAATTAGCTCGTGAGCGCGACGATGCTGTCGAGTCTATTGCAGAAACTAGAAAACGCCTGGATGCTGCTCATAAAAAGATTCGCAGCCTGGAAGACGACTCCCTGCGCGTCCACGAGCAGTGGGCTAAGGAGAAGAATGATTGGGATGACGAGAGACGCAAATATGAGTGCAAAATCCACGTCTCCGAATCTCGACTCAAGACCGTTCTCGAGGAAGTAGCGGCCTATCAAAATGCGCAGGGCAACAAGGAAGAGCTTTATGATGAGGCCGACGATGCGCACAAAGACAATGACGGTGCTAGTATACGCACTATGAGTATGACTGGCAGCCTCCGCTACTCGCTTCTCAACAGCCCTGGCCCGGCCAATCCCAACGGCGCTTCGTTGGCCGATGAACTCAATCTCGACGACGACGATAGCGATGCAGCGGCTACCGAGAGCGTCTTTTCCAGCCCCCGCCATAAGCGCGCAATCAGTCGCGAAACGGTACCGATTGGCAGAATGCACCGGAGAGATCTCAGTCTCGAAAGCCTTGGCCGCCCTGGCAGCGCCGCTCGATCACGTCTCTTCTTCAACCCCAACGTTCTTGGCATTTTGCAAGGCGAAGACGAGGAACAACCATCCACTCCTATTGTCACGCCCACCACCTACAAGGATACCGGTGTCCAGTTCTCGCCTCCGGCATCGCCCAAGATTGAACACACGCGTAAACCGGAGGCAGAAAGTGTGGCCCGCATCGTTCACGAGATCGAGGCCAACCAACGCCGCAAGCGAGTTCAGCCCGGCAGTTGGTCTGGCAAGCCCGCTGGTATCGAAGATGTTCAGCAGCGCCCGATGGTCTCGGCTGCTGCTCAGACCATCGAGACGCCGCTCAGCCCCCCGAGAACACCAAAAATGCAATTTGAGCCCACGACTCCCCCACCTGAAAAAATCGAATCGACCATGGTGTCATCGGCGACGCAGACAAATAGAGAGCCAGAGATGCCCGTTCTCAACGTTGTGCCCCCCCTGACACCCCCTATGCCGGCCATGCCCATTCCCAGCATCAGTGTGCAGCCTCCCACGAGCAGGCCGACGACCCCCAGATCCCCCATGTTACCGCCTTACATGAAGAATTTTGGCTGCCAAGTCAGCATCGATTATCAAGTACCAATGACAGAGGCTTCTGTCCAGACTGAGGGCATCCAGGTAGATAAGAGACTGGCTACTCTACCAGCCCACCTACAGCCCTCGGCCATCTCTTCCCGGCCGACCTCTCCTAAAGATGGCGTTGAGCGCGACAAAAACTTCACGCCGGTCCCTGGCAATCTTCCGCCACGAAACCCACGCCGTCTGGCCAGCAGGACTGCGGCAGATTTCCAATCGTCACCTACTTCCATGGCTGGAGATGAGGACGATATCCTGGACTCATATCTCAACAATGATATGCATAGTACAGGATTGAGAACTACGCGACGACACGGCGGCCTTTTCGTAGGGTTTGAGTCGCAAAGCTCCGACGAGGCAGAGGAGTTTGGGGAGGCCGACCTCAGTGACTCCGAGTATCGCACGGCTCTCTCAGCCCCGCGACCATACTTGAACACAAGCCGTGCTGGCAAGCGAGGTTCTTTTGGTGCAACGACTACTTCCCCGGAGCACGCTGTTGTCAAAAGCTCCGCGAGTGGCTCTGCCAAGCTGTTTGGTACCGACATATACTCCAACAGCCGATCAGATATAGATGCTGGCAACCGCAGCCATAAGCGCAAGCTCAGCAGGCCGCTCGAGAGATCCGTTGTCCCTGGACCCGCCTCCAGTCGCTCGAGTGACATCCGCAAGCATGCCATGATTCAAGGCTCCATCGCTAGCCAGCAGACCAGGTCTAGAAGCCCAAGTCTACCCGACGGTCGCAATCCGCCGTTCCCGATACCGCTTCGCGACAGCTCCAAGCGCCTATCATCTTCTTTTATGAGCACGCCAAGTGAAGAATACAGCCCTACTAGAGCTGAGAGCTACTACCGCCGAGGTAGCAGTCGCGGCAGCTACTATGGCGGTAGTGTTCGCAGAGTGCGATCGGCCACTGCTATGCCGCGCAACCATCGATACCGCAGACACGGCAACCGATCACCGCCCCCTCTTTCTGTATCGACAGAGGCCCCGGAGAGCCCGGGCCTTCCTCCCTTGCCACGCAATGATCTCACAACCCCACGCGGCAAGGAGCCCAGCAGCTCGTTGTACAGACGCCATCGCCATGAACTTTCGACCAACACCGACAACACGCTCAACACCGATCCCATGTCAACCTCACAGGGCAGCTCACAGGCGACTGGCGTCGTCGATGCCATCGCGCAGACCATGGTCGGCGAGTGGATGTTCAAATATGTTCGTCGCCGCAAGTCATTCAGCGTGCCGGATTCCACTGGCAAGGATGACACGGGCAATGACCGTCACAAGCGATGGGTCTGGCTCGCTCCGTACGAAAGGTCTATCCTATGGAGCAGCAAGCAGCCTTCCTCCGGCAGCGCGTTGATGGGAAAGACTGGACGCAAGCGTAAGCTCATCCTGCTCCTCGTTCTTGAAATTACCCAGTGCTTGCTTGTTTGGTTGTTTGGCATCATAGGCTAATCTTTTGTGCGGTAGTTACCATCCAATCCGTCCTTGACGTCAAAGACGATAACCCTGTCCCCAAGGGTGCTCAAACCATTTTCAATCGTTCCATCCTCATTCTCACTCCCCAGCGCGCTTTGAAGTTCACCGCCAGCTCATCAGAGCGCCATTTTCTTTGGCTCACAGCCCTTTCATTCCTCGCACACTCGTCGCAAGCCGTACCGGAAAACTTGTCGGCACCACAGCCCCAAGTAGCCAAGCAACCACATCAACAGCCAATCCCCGAGTTTGAGCTACCACAGACAAAGACACGTCGACCTGGCATCAGAGATTCGATTCGATTGGCCAAGAATAAGACTACTATAGACAGACGTGCCGCTCCCCCTAGTGTGCCTAGCCTCCCCAGCAACCCGCCCTCTCGCATGGGCGAAGTGTCAAGCTCTCGTCCTCCGCCGTCCACAGGTACAGCATCCGTTAGCCACCACCGCGAGGGATCGCATGAGACGGCAGAGCCTCCAATGATTCAGCGCTACCACGAGCGCTCACAAGCGTCTTCTCATGGACGCAAGCGAAGCAATACGGGTGAACAGCAACACATTCCTCCTCCGCTCTCATTTCGCGGCTTCTCTGGACCGCTAGGCAGCCCACAAGATAATGGAAACAGCACTACTACCAACACTCCTGCGTCTTCTGACATGTTTCAGTCGCAGGCTTCGAGTAACACCACGTGGGCTGGCTCTCAACGAACATCCGAAGCGTCAAGCAGACGTGGTAACTTTTTTGATGCCATTGGCACTGTCCGTATGGAAGCTTTCATCAGTCCCCTCGCGTCCTCGCAGGCAGCACCGACCCCAGAGCAGGATGAGTTTCGACGCTTGACCCGCCGACGCAGCAAGGAACACCGCCGACGTCACAGTCGCAGCCGCAGCCGCAACCGTGACAGCTTTAGCTACTATACTCGTGGCGTTGAGCGCCGTGGCTATGATGACTACTATGGGGGCAGCCGGACAGCCGGTGAGGAGGAATTTCCCCGCGACGACCCCTTTAGAGGATTTTAGGCGTCTTTTATACATGAACACACCAAAGCCAGAGGCTACGACACACAGTATTGCATCGGCATTTTCAGGACAGCAATCCAGATTTTCCTTTTTTCTTGTTCAAATGTTTGCTTATCATGGGACGGGGCATGGACGATATATGCCAATGTACATTTGGTGGTCAGCTACAACAGCATCTTCTCTTCAATCAACTGGCGCGGCGTTTTGTTGGCACGTTGCCGTTGCATTTGTATTTTTTACCTAGCGATCCCAAAGTAGCAATCGCCTTCTTTGAATATGGAAAGTTGTGTATACCACCTACTGAATGACAAAACACTGCCATCTGTTGTCATCACGAGTGGCGGTATCATGTGGCGGCGTTGGTGTGCAACGCATTGTTTGTTGAATCATTGTATTCTCACCCAGAATTGGTTGCTAAATCGAAGTAGCAATCTAATCGGATATGATGCTGGAAGTCGCTAGCCTGTCGCTTTCCCGACTGCCTAAATAAACGCAAAGAGTAGAATGACAAAAGACAAGCTGCAAGAAATCGTGCAAGTGGTATACATGGTAAAGCGAGGAAAAAGAATGGCAAGATGATGAGTCAGTCAAACAAATCTCTCAAGAGGAAAAAACTGCCCGCTACAGTCCCTGCAGCGAACAACATGGTGAGGATGGCTGCGCCGGCCCTATCCGCCGTCACAATGGCCCTCGGCTGCGGCATCGGCTGCGCCATGCCGCTCCCCGCGTTTGGATTCCCCTTGGAGGTGCCACGGTCCTCGCTCGTCGCCGGCGGCTTGGCGTCCTCGAGCAGGTTGTAGAAGACGGCGGCGAGGGCGTTCATCTGCGGGCCGACGCCAGCCTTGCCGTCGTACTTGGCGTGCTCGAGCCAGGAGAAGCCACAGGCGGTGCCGTCGGGGCCCGGGAAGCTGGCGCCGGCCGGGCCGATGCAGGCGGCGGCGGCGTCCTGGGCGGCCTGTTGCAGGATGGCGCGGATGCCGTCGGACGTCCACGGCGCCAGCTTGGACGTGAAGGCGAGGAAGCGGATCACGTAGCCCTTGAAGCTGACCTGGTTCTGGTCGCAGCCCTTGGGCTGCGTCTCGCACGGGGGCTCCCACAGGTGGCCGTCCTTGAGGAACATGCGCGTGGTGAAGTTGAGGAGGCCGTCGACGTGCGTCTTCCAGGTGTCGTTTTTGGTAAAGTCGTACATGGCCGCGGTGCCGGCGAGCCAGATGCCCGCGTTGTAGCTAAACTGGACGTCGTGCAGGTGGCCGCAGGTCTTTGTGGCGTCAAAGACGTTGTAGCCGTCGTACACGACGTAGTCCTTGCCGATGAGGCCGATGCCCGACTCCCACTCGTAAATCTTGGTCGCCCACTCGGCGTAGGTGGCGTTGCGGGTGAAGCGGGCGAGGCGGGCGGCGACGTTGAAGAAGCAGCCGTTGGCGATGCTGTTCTTGTAGTCGTAGCCCTGCAGCACGGAATACACCTGCCAGCGTAAACCCCCGCCGCAGAGCCCGTTTTCTTCCTGCCAGCGCACGACGTACTCGTTGAAGACGGCCTGCGCGCCGGCGAGCCACTGCGGGGTGTCGGACGGGGGGTTCGGGAACGCGGCCTCGGTGGCCATCGTCGTGGTCAGGGCCCAGAAGCCCTGGTCGTCGTTGCCCATGGCGTTGGACTGGTTGCGCGGGAGGAAGTCGCCGGCGGGAGCGTTGATCTGATGCATCATGCCCTGCATGATGATGTCGTTGTAGGTCGAATCGCCTGTATAGTACCAATAATCGATGAGATGACCAAACATGCCGCCAGCCTCCCACCCTGTGTAAATGGCAAGATTAATGTTGGGAATGATGAAATATAGAGAGAAAGTATTTGAAGGATAGGCTGCGATGCATACAGTAATAGGGACCCGGGAGGAGACCTGGGATGCCACCGGTGAGATTGCCATTGTAGTATTTGACGAGGCCGTACGCAATGGTGCTGGCGGTATCTTTGATGGATGCTACATCGAGTTTAGTAGCTACTATGAAGATGTAGAAGCGAAATCTTACTTTTACTGGAAAGATCAAGCTCCAGAGCCGTGCTCGGCGCTGCCAGCAGCATAGACAGGACACTGAGCGCCCAGACCCTCATCATGGACTGACTTGTCCGGCACAGCTGGCGCTTTGATTGGGAAAGAAAAAGAAGAAAAAAAAATGTGCGCAAATCCTTGACATTTAGCGATCCTGTAGTATCATTTACAAAGCGAGAGTAAAGATGTCGCAACGACGCAGCAGCATACAAGTCGAGAACAACAAGACTGGTAGATGATGGAGGATGTTTCGCGGGTCGGCCACAGTGAACATCAATCAGGCTTAACAAACATCACACGACAGGATTCATTCGGGCAGCCCAGGCCAGCCCTAGCCGCCCTAGGCCAAATTTCCGGAAGGATTGCTGCCCCTCCCGCAAGAAAAGGCAGACAAAAATAGATGAAGAAAATGCCAAGACTGGTAGTACAGCGCAAATTGGCCGTTCGGTAATACCTCAAAGGAACCAGGCTTGGCCCGGGCCATGGGGGTGTGTTGCTGCGCCACAGTACACGTACGTGTTCCATCATATTACCAAACAAGGAATCGGTATCCGTATAATGGGAGAATAGCACAGAGGTTACAAACGAGTTTAAGAGGTGAATCGGCAAGTGTTACGCAGTGATCTCGCCAGATGGCTTGCATCACTCTGTACCTCGGATTTTAAAACGGAAATAAAAATAGGCACAATTTAGCCCAAGGGTTTCTCCGGTTGGCCAAAGATACCCCAATATTTAATGTTACTTGATCCGAGAACCCCCCCGCACAAAGGGAGTACGTCGAGCTCCCCTACCGGAGGAGACATTTGTTTGCGTGCTGCTTTTGAACACCCTATGAAGCCATCAGCGGGTGGAGCGCGGGTCTTGCATCGGTGGATTGACGATTTTCACATCATCGCTATTCTAGGATAGTTGCAACTCATTTAGCGGCCTAGAGGAGCGCCACGGCCTCCACGGCACACCTTGTTGTAGTCGAACCCCTGACATGCCAAGTTCTTTCGCCAAGTTACTGTACTGTGAAAGCTACATGTTCTTCTCGACTTCTATTGCATGTTTCAGGCTCTGGCGCAAACATTTCAAGCGATGATTTACGTAATGCTGTGCTTGCGTCGCCGTCGCTGCCCCTGAACAATGACTGCGTCCGCAGCACCGACGTCGACACAGCGGCAACTCACGTCGGCGCGCCCCGTTGGTCTCCGTCGCAGTCATCGAGCACAGGTACTGCGGCTGGCTTGGTGAGGTGTGACTACTTGATCTCGGTCTGTGGTGAAAATGAAAGAAGTGAGGAATCAATTTCTACGGATCGATACACTGACCAATGCCGTTCACTCTCGCTCTCCCACTGAGAGCAGGCCTATTGGCAATGGAAAGGTCCCCTAGAAGCGAAATACAATAACAGGAGTAACAACAAAGTGACAACATCGGCATCAATAACAAGAGCAAGAGCGACAATAAAACGACACCTTCCGAAAAAAGGCAAAAAGAAAAAAAAACAAGCCCAGAGCTTAGCCACAGACCGGAGCAGTGGTCTTTACATCAAAGCACGAGACGCGTGCTACCGGCGAAGAACCACTATGGCCCCAGCTCTGCGGGGATCTTTTGATGCTCTGTTTGCGACGTATAGTGAGCGTAGGCCTGTCGGGCCATCGGGCCCCAACAATGCTCCTGTTCCGACGCATCCATCTTGCTCAAATCCGACAACGTCAAGTTCCATCTCTCATAGATGACTGATTCAAGCCGCTTGACAACCTCCTGATAGAAATACTCCTGAGACTCGGCCCCATCAAAGCTGCCGCGGTCATTGATGCCGTCTTCCCACTCGAGGCAGGTCTTGGCCGCCAGGTAGTAGTTTCGGGGCGCGTGAAACTCGAGACCTGGCAGGCGGTCCACACAAACTTGCCATCTGGTGTTGCGGTTGTACACATCCCGATGTATACCCTTGCGTGGAGTGAGCTGACAATAGAAGATTTCCACGAGGAGGATACCAAGCTCCTGGATAGATGGCTGTCTATGGATTGATGGACAGCTGTTGTCAACCTCTGCCGATGACACAAGGGATCGTCGCGAAACTCGAAAAAACGGAAGTGCGAGGTTTGGTAGCTCGTCGCGCGCGGGGACGTGGAAACAAACGACTGAGCTGCTGAGCCGACGATGGGTGAATGCAGTCTCCAAAAGGGGTAGAATCGCCGTGGCAAGCCCAGCAGCCAGGATGCAGCGACCCTTGATTGACAAAATATCTTTTGTTACTTCCCGCTGCTGTCGAAGAAGAGCCGACAAGGGAAATTCTAGAAGCGATTCGGAACTCCATAGAGCCTTTTCTTGAGTGCCGACATCTTCAAATTGGCCATTTTCCAAAACGATATCGGGACACAGGCCATCTCCCAGCTTTTTGGCTACCAACGGGCAGATGACGGACGGCGTTACTTCAGCCGTAGCTGCCGCATCCATTTGCGGGCTTCTGTTCTCGTGTTAGCGCTTGTCCATGATGAAAGGAAAAAAAAGGAAACTAGAGATTTATACTTACTTGACCGTCACTCGGCTCTCGTAAGCCTTGAAGTGGTCCATGCCTGGGCCAGCAGACGACTCGAAAACGGTGTGGAAGCGAGTCTGCATAGATACGCTGTCGGTCGCGTCGTCCGCTTGAGGAAGCTCGGGTCTGATGAAGATGGACCTGCACAGACTGCATTTGCAGCGCTTGAGCGCATCGGCAAGAAGCTTGGCATTCCGTCTTGCCGCCACAAAGGAGGGCGGAAGCTGCGGCGAACTAGCGAGAAGCTTGGCTTTCTTTACTGCCAAGACGACAGTGGATGCACTCTTGTCACACGGAACTCGGCTTGGACCAGGCGTTGGCTGGAGAAGTTTGGCCGAGGTAGACTGCGAAGCGGAATCGCCGGCGCCAACAGCACTATTGCCACCGCTGTGGCTATCAGTACCGATCTCTTGCTTGCGCTTCACCCTGCGGCCGCCGGCACGGTCTCTACCGGTGTCTCGCTTCCGCTTGACCCCTTGCTGAGTGGGCTCACATGTTGTGCGAAAACTGGACTCTGACTGCTGCGGTTCCAATTTGACGTCGCTGGATGTCTGGGTAACTGGGCCGTTACTGTTATTCGATGTGTCCTGCTTGTTATGGCGCTATTAGTCAAAATATTCAAAACACGTGCAGCATCGCGGCGTGAGCAATTGGGAGGTGTGAGTGAACTTACCAAATGTAACAGAGGTTTCTGCTTAGCATCAGCAGTAGTCCTGTGCTCCACGGTCTGAGGCCGGTCGATGGATGGGACTCGTTTGTTTGCTACATTCGAGCTGGATGCGAGTTGCTTTTTTTGTGCGCGTGTTAGAACCATTTTGATGGCTTGATGAAGGTTGCGAGTTATGCCCGATGCGTGAGTGGCAGGAGAAACACGAGTGCAGCGCTGCGGGAGCCTTAAATAATTATACGATGCCAAGTGCTATATTATTAGAGTAAAGATCTGGGCTTTGAACCTGGTAGTCGACCAGCTCAAGCCGCTCAAGTCACCAATTATTTCTACATGAATGCACTGCAGTACGGCATCCTTACCGATCACGATGAAAGAGATCTTTACCGATCGCGATGAAAGAGATCCTTGCTGCTCAAGATGAAAGAGGACGAAAGGTCTCGAAAGGCCATGGTAAGTAGAACAAAGGGTCCATGTCGAGGAGTGATACTTGTTTGTCAGCGCAGGGAGCAGGCCTCGCCCAAGGCGCCTCTGATTCGGGCCAGAAGAGGTGCTCTCAAATCGGATGAGTCACTTTGAAACCAAGGGTAGATCGAGATTAAAACGTTAACGGCATAATACTCTTTGTGCTTAAACAGAGTTTCATTTTGTGGGCTGCTTAAGGGGGGCAAAAGGGAGACGTCGTATGGATATTGTGCGGAAAACGCACCGTCGGCACATCTTCCGGCCAATATGAAAAGAAGGGTTCTTCCGGCCAATGGCATTCCCGAGGCTCGCACGATAGTGGCAAACCATATACATGAGCCTCGAGTGTCGAGAGGTCAGTTTCTGAAGTGTACCTCTGAGCGATTGAGAAGTGTAGAAGCTACGTGTGAATGCCGCACTAACATGGGGCCAACTGGCGTTCCTAGACTTGAATGCGTAATCTTTCACAGGATAGACTGGCTAGCTCATAGGTTAAAACCTTGGACATAATCCCATGCAAAGCTATCAGAGCAAACTTGGCGCGTGGTATCTCAAGCGCCGCTTCAAGATCGACTGGACTATGCCCCCAAGCGCTTAGCGTTTTTGAAAGCGTCCTCTAGATATTCCCAGATGCGCTTTGCACTGACGACTTTGAGGCTTTGCTCGGCCGTGTGGCACGACTTCTTTCCCGATTTGAGTGCCTCATCTCTCATCGTGTCTCTCACGTCATCCTTCAAAGCCTTCATCGCACACAGCCTTGCATCGCGCAGTAACGGTAGTACGCCTGCAGTCTCCCAAAATGCAGCGTAGCAGTACCGCATAGAGAGTGCCATTTCCTCCCAGGAACCGTGCGAATACGCCTCTGGAAGGCTGGCAAGTGCATCGTCGGGCTCGAAGAGGTTGTACATGAAGTGTCCGTTTGCCTTTGCCAGCGTGGCACCAAGCTCGCGGCTGTGACTGAGGAGCTTGCGTTCAAGCTCATCGAGACCCTCGGGGGATTCCTTTAGAAACCTTTTGGAAATCGGGCTCCGAACCAGGTTGGGTTCTATCAATCGACATATGTCAATAGGAACAAATCGTTGCACAAATATCTTTCGGGCAATACGTATGTTGCGAAGGTCGACAAGGAGCTTTAATTTTAGCAGTAGAATAGCAATAACGTTGTTCAGTGCGGGGTAGCTGGTGATGAGAAATCCCGGGCGCTCAAATACGTCGGCGTTGCGAAGGTCGAGATACGGCGCGTCCATGTCCTCCCAGTTAAAGCCATCGCTCGTAGACCACCATTTCACAAAATCGTAGCACTCCTGGTCACGATCCAATCGCAGCATGATCGCGGGCATCAACCCCCTTAGTCCCATATTGTCGCCGCGACATAGCCTCAGCATATCGCGCATATGCTTGAGAGCCTCGGTGACACTGCTGAGTGTGCCCAAATTGACTAGATGTTCGCCGGCCAGCGCGAAGCGCGCCCGCATGTAGTCACGGGTGTGCAACAGACCCCAGAAATGGCCAACACTCGTTTCAAACGCATTGCCAGGCGTCATGAAATCTTCAGGGGCGTTTCGAACCCGGTGATCCTCCTCCTGGAGGCGAGCTCGTGCGTGTTTAATCTGACCGCAGGCCGATTGATGTAGTGGCCAGTCAGCGGTTTGGTGCTTGGCGTTGCAGTATTTGACCGCCGAGCAACCCAAGCATCGCTTAAGCTTGGGTTTATTAGCTTTGCAATGGGAACAGCGATGAAGCAGGGGCCCAATTTGGCCCTTGTAAACGCTCGGTGTAGTGTCCATATTGCAGTCGATATGAAGTGTAACGTACTGCGGCAAGTATCTTGTTGATGTGAATTTTCGTCGTTGAGCAGTTCCGGCATCGGCATCACAATGCTCCGACAACCCAGAGAGGGCTGTGGGCAAGTGGTGAGCCACATTATGCACCGCCCCATCTGTCCAAGTATCAGTGGCAGTCAAGTGAAGCAAACAACGAGGGGCACAGTTCTGCTGGACCAGTTTGCTTGCTGGTGAGTCTGCGGACTCGTCCAACCATTGAAAAAGCAGGAAAGGGGTCCCAAATAGGAGTTCGCGCTACGAATACCTTGGCGGACTCGGACATCTCTTGATGACTCTCAGAACCTTTTGTTACCGAACGGGTCGCACCGTTAATACCGTGGCAAATGGGAACACCATCGCTCATACAGCCAAGACCGTCTGCATTGGGTGGACGTGCGTCGTGCTCCGGCGGGTACTCGACTACTAATGAGCCGATAGTATTTCCGTTCTTTTTGATGGTGTTTCGTTCTTTTGGTAAATCTGTATCTAAAATCGCAAGTTTTGAATTCTATGTTCGCTTGTTTTATATACATGAGTTGTCAGGCACTTGACTAAGCTCAGGGCATGCTACCCAGTCAAGGCCGTACGAACGACGCCACTGACTGCTAGTCATCATAAAAAGAGACACAGAACAGGCAAGTGGCAGGACTGAAGAAAAGAAGGAAATAGAGGACAACCCTCTAGGAGAGAGCAAGAATGTCCAGAGAAATGACCACAGACAAGAAGTTGTCTGCCATTGCCTTCGGCTAAACTGAGCAAGCGTCTTGTTTTGCCACCCACTCAAGAGCCCAGCCGATGCTGTGCTAATTGAAGACTCTGGTGCGATGCTGTCGTAGCACCCAACTGAACAAAATGACGACACCAGTTTATTGGCCATGATGCAGTGCCACAAGAGCCCCCCTCGAGCAGGAAAGCAAAGCATTACAGCCCATCTTTGAACTGCGACTCCCTCATGCACCTCCTCGCTCGTCACTATGTCGCTAGTTCTGCTGGGTGCTGCTGCTGCGGCTCGTATTTGGGCTCGCCCGAATACACATGCTGCTGTGGCGCCGGGACATGCACCGCCGTATATTTATTTTGCTTGCGTATTTGCCAGACGAGCGCGCCAATGGCACCAAGCAGAGCTATGCCGAGAGAGGCGCCGACGCCGGCGCCGACGGCCACGACCTTGGAGTTGTCCGTCTTCTTGGTGCTATTGTTGCTGTCGTCTGCTGGGGAGGTGGCCGTTGCCGTGACTGTTACAGTGCCGCTTGCCGCTGTGGATGTTGGGGCGCCGGCGCGGGAAACGGCCGTGAACTTCTTGATGCCGTTCACAAAGGTGTCGCTCTTGTTGCAGCAGCTAGAATCGCCGCCGCAACAGAATAAGTTTTTGGCGTTGGAGTCGAAGCCGCTGCATTGTTGTAGATAGTGAAAGCCGTCACTGAAGCGAGCTATAATATCGACGGAGTGATTAGTCCCGAGTTTGGTTCTCATGCGTGTCTGAGGCTGCTCTTTGCGCCGGATGACCTACCAATGCTATCGGAGCAGTACGACTGGCAAGGGAAATCCCATTTCTCGGCTGTGCATCCTTGCTGCGAAAAGCCGTTGTTTCCCCCTCCACCGAGACACAAGCCGTTGGAGAGGCAAAAGTCAGTCGGTCGGCAGCAGGTGCTGACCTTGGCGGTCGGGTCGCAAGGCTTCATTTCACTATCCTCGGTGCCGTCCAGCTTGTAGCATTTGGCCATGTCTGCGGCTCGGGCCGCAGTGGCCAAGACTAGCGCCAGAGGCAGCAGCCGTGCGGAACTCAACATATTTCGAAATCGTCGGAGATGGTGATGGCAATGTGGTTAGAGGCAAGTTCGAACAGGAAATATGCAAAATCCAAACCACGATTGATCAAGAAAATTAGGGGCCACAGACGAGTCTGTTTCGCATCTGCAGGGGGCTTCCTGTAGTTTTCCAGCTTGGGCCGGGGCTGGCCAGCGAGCAAGTGCCACCATTGAACCAGTCAGCCTATGCTGGCTTCTAGTCAGCCTCTAGGGCCTGGTCGATCAGTGCCTGGGCCAATCACCTGCGGCTCGGCCACCTGCTAACTGCCACTGTGCTCCATAGCTAATTATATGCTCTGTGCGATGAACAGATTAGGAAGTCACCGACGCTGGAGACAAGCCGGTGGCGGCACGATTTGTAAGCTTCAAGAAGCCAGCCAACGGGGTGCTCTTAACTGTAGAATGAGACGGTTCGAGCCGGTAACAATGGCTTTGAGTAGAGTACCTTCTGTGTATGGGATGTGCTCAGAGGTGTTCTACTGGTGAGATCTGCGGCTCTTATTGGTACGCACTGTAAGGCTGACTGCAGCCCAGTCGGGCCTTGCAGGGCTCAGCTGCGGCAACGGCGAGGCTACCATGGAGCCGCATCTCGTGGACGCCAGGTTTATTCCCAGTAGGGTCGCATTCTGTTAAGTGTTGGGCTTCATCGCTGTATCCTACTATCCGCAGCATAAGCGACCGTCAAAGTATGTCTGATTCGAAGTGTATGTTGTGTTTATTACCCCAGAAAATGCCTGAATGGGCTACTTATTATGTTGTCATTCGATAGGGAGCCTAGCATTTCTGAAGAAGGTTTACTAGCCGGTATCTTTGGAGACAAAGCTCGTAATAAAGCTGCGCATTCTGACGAGAAAGTCAATGAAAATCGCGGAATGGCTATTGACTGAAACCTGTATTTCTGAACTCTCTACACAATTCGTCCTGTATTTTTCGCCATGCAGTCTGCTGTGCACCTTTTTAGTCGTGATTTGTGCGACCGTGGGGATCTTGCGACCGATGCGCACATGGCGCTGGGTTGCCGCTGGCTGATGTGTATAGCCGCTACAGGATACGAAAGAAAAAGCTTCGCGGGGCTGGATGAACGACTGCGGCAACTGGCACGTCTACATTGCCTTGAGTGACGTAGTGACTGCACTGAACATGTCCGAGACGCGCGCCCCTGGGTCCCTTTTGACTGAAAATAATTTTCTTACCACGTGAATACGGCTACCTGCTGATGTTCTACTTTTGCAATGAACACCAGAGGCTGGAAATCCTCGGAGAAACTAGCGACAGAAGTACAATTTACCTTGAGCAGTGCTCTCAAAACGGCGTCAGCATTAGCAAATCTCCCAACAGCCACCAGTCGGTAAAATGAATTACTCAATTTTTCGGAAAGCTTGGAACGAGCGCTACAGGAAAGAGAACTCCCCAATGACGACAGGCCGATGACGCCAACCCGTGTTCAGGCTGTTCTACAAGTATTTCGGCTAGGGCCTTGTGACCAAGACAAAAATGTAG
This sequence comes from Akanthomyces dipterigenus, assembly GCA_030783385.1. Classification (NCBI taxonomy): domain Eukaryota; kingdom Fungi; phylum Ascomycota; class Sordariomycetes; order Hypocreales; family Cordycipitaceae; genus Akanthomyces; species Akanthomyces dipterigenus. Next base: position 20,560 of record JARJRE010000598.1, on the reverse strand, counting down.
GAATCAGCCTGATACAGCTGTGAATGCTGAAGTCGGCCGCACAGGCGACACATCCCATGCCACTGTTGTGGCCTTCGTGCCATACCGCCAGATGTACGCAAGCTCGAACCCTCCCTTGGATACAAACTTTAGTCCGAGCGACGCAATGTCGCCGATCGGCCCTAATGTAGCATTGGCCGATCGAAATAACTTTATTCTAGCATTTGTCGATCAATATATCTTTACTCCGCGTATGAATTCTTGGTTTCAGACAAGCTGCTTGAAACCATCACGCTTCCGGAGATGTAGCAATTGCCAAAGTTCGCGTACATGCAATCTTCAGACAATGACGTCGAGGCGATACATTGATCGCCGTATACCGACTCTTACAGGATCGCGAAAATTGTGGCGCCTGATCGATAGAAGAGGGCAAAAAGTATAAAAGTGACAATGAGTCCAACAAGATATAGCCATTTCTCATCATCACTCTATCATTTTCGGCTTGTCTGGCTCTCTACTCTCTCAACCGCATTTATTAGAAGCCCTCAAGCTAAGCCCAATCATGTTTGCGAATTTTTCCTTGCTTGTCCTCCTCGCCTCGGTCGCCAACGCGGTCGTCATTCACCCGCGAGACCCTCCACCACCACCTCCTGCAGCTCTCCCCCAAAAGGCTACAGCAAGGGAACTTGAAGTGGCAACCGTCCGTTGATTTCGATAAAGACGGCTGCTTCAATGTTCCAGCTATTGATGCCCAGGGAAATGTGGCCGTTGGCCTTCCCCATGAAAACACAGGCACAGGCGACGGCTGCCGGGATGAATCGGACCTTGACAACAACAACGTTTATGTGAGAGCACGATGCAACCACGGCTGGTGCGGACACGTCTACGGCTATTATTTTGAGAAGGATGTTAGCACGCCTAACACGGTTGATCGGGGGGGGGGCATACTAACGACTGGGAGCACGCGATCGTCTGGGTTAACAACGACGTTATGAAGCACGTTGGTTTGACGCAGCACACAAGCTGCCGTGTCCAGGACGCACCAAATAATGTTCGTATTGACCAGGAAACACATGTCAAGATTGTTTACAATAAAGACGGAGCTCTCACGCATGACTTTCGGTTTGCGGCGGAGAAGGACGACAAAATTGAGAATCCCAAGGGCGTATGGTTTCGCGGTGCACTTGTGTCGTGGAATGGATTCCCTGGAAACACTCGCGATATCATGGCCAAGCACAAGTTTGGAGCAGCGCATTTTGCGCTGCTGGATGCCGACCCCGATGACCTGGGCAAGGACAACTTTGCCGATGTGCTGAATCTATGCATGCCGGACGAGGTTAAGGCAGCGCAGTTCGATGCTTACGTTGATGATGCAAGCTCTCCAGGAAACCCTTAGTTTCATTCACCCTAGAGAGACGGAACTTGGAACAGTCGAGTGTGCTCTATCAGAAGACGTGCGGCGTGGGCCGGATCCGGCAACCATGTGCTGTTTGACCGGAACATGTGTGTTGTTTGTTGTATCTAGCTATCGTTACTTAATTGCGCAATAGTAAGAATCGGAGACACAAATTTGTTATGTTAGAATTTATGCAAGTATAACTAGTGAGCCAAAATGTACATAAATGTGCGGAAGCCGGGCACCGCCAAGAGACGCCCAGCGTCCATCCACCAGCATTCTCGGCTTAAAATGGCAACCCCATAGGGGAGCACGATATTCTTATTTAGCTCGTATTCTTTGGCCCATCCATACAAATTATCGGAAATCCTTATATTTGTTTCCCCATCGAATGCTTGTATCTCGTCGACGAAAAGTCGTCTGTGCTCGGCAGCGGCTCATTCCACTTCCTCTCGGGCTCGAACGACACCATCGGTCCTCGTCCCACAACCAGCACTCCAAAGCTGAACCTCCACCATCCACCTCATCCATTTCAGAGTTATTAGAAGTTAGGCGCCAATGAGGAGTTCTCATGGGAAAAATTCCAGGTCTTGAAAAACTGATCAATGCTCGCCGAAACCGCCCTGCGAAGCGGTGGAGCAGAGCCCAGCAATCCCATCAAAGAGGGTTTCGTGCATTCCCTTCATCTTTCGGAAGTCTCTCAGCAAGAATGATAGTTTGACAGCAACTCTTTAGCAAAAGCAATACTGATAGCGCAGATCTGGTGGCATTCTACAAGTTTGCGAGAGATCAGTACTTGCAGTCCCGGAAAAACGCGGCGCACCAGCGATTTGGTAGTTCAGAGCTAAACCCCGACAAACAGGGGGAACAGCGCCATATGACCTTGCCACCAACAACATCTGTAGGAGTGGCGCAGAAAGCAGCTGCTAAAAAGTGCCAACACACTGCTGAGATAAGTGCTCCTCAGAAGCCTATGCCGATACTCCTTTGAGTATAAAGCACTCTGAAAGAGCTTTCGACGCGCAGCAAGGATGATCTGCAAGTCAGTCGATGTCGACAACTTCAATTCCCCTTTGACTGGCGAGTGGCTAGACTGCCACACCGCCCCTATGGATGGTGAAGACGAGACTGGTGCGCATCCTCACCAAGTCGCTGCACTTGGACAATACCTCTACGGCCATTCCAATGTCAAGGATACAGTTGCAGCCCTGACCAGCCCAGCACCGGAGACCTCGGAGACTGAGTCGGACCTACGAGATCGTGTTCTTGGTATTATCGAAGACGCGCTCTTTGAGCTTTCACATGACTACACACCAGCTCTGATCACACTTCTGCGAGAGCTAGATACTGTTCCAGGAACCGATGACACAGGTAGTCCTGTTTGGAAAGGGATCAAGTCTTTTGGGCATTCCTGGTCCGACTCTTGGAAGCAATCTCACTGGCGGATGGCACTGGGAACAAGAGATGCGCGAAGCAGAGACAAGAGGCGTGCAGCGCACGTGCATCGCGCCTTCGTCGAGGCCACTTGCGCAATGACAGGTACAGGGATCAACTCGCAAGCCCAAGGTAGCGCGGAAGACGGTGTTCTCCCGCTTAGCTGGGGGTATGAATGCTTGTCAGATGCACTCGAAAGTGAAAAAGGTGTGGTATGGGATTTTGAAATTCCCGCGTCGGCTGTCTGGATCCGCATCGCCGGCAGAAGAATCGTCGAGGGTGCAATGAGGCAAGAAACAAGCTGGGCGTTGGAAAGAGAGGGGAGGCTGTGGCCGCCTGGCCCGATGAGCATTGAGAGGTGGTCATTTTGGCTTTCAAGATTGGAGGAAGCCAAAAAGCTTGACAGCCATACAAGCAGGGCTGCGGAAAGTGCTATTGCTTGTGCAAAGATGGCTCTGACAGAGTGAGGGAACGGATGCGACTCAGCAGCGTGTCTCCCCAGCGAAGCGATACGAGGCAGACCACCAAACAGTGCCTGGAAATAGTTGAGTTGCAGCGTACTAACCTACCTACAGTGCCTCCAGGTAATTCCGAGCGCTAATGTATGGCGATTTGGTGACAGATTGCTCGGAATTACCTACGACCCACTGTAGGTAGCCTGCACCGCTTCTGGCGCTTCAGCTACAGGCGAGACAGCACTCATATCTGGGCCTATTCGTGCCATGTCTACAACACTAGTGCACAGCGAAGCAAGCTTTAATGATAAAGGAGCGTTCCCTATGCTCTTCACTCCGAATATACTGGAGACAGAAGTGTGATGTCGCCTATATATTTTGGCAGTTTTCAGATCTTTCTTTTCCCTCGCACGCGTGACGACGCTTCAACACGAACGCTTCTACTGTGAGACGCAAGCCAGACCTAACTAGTTCACAGTGGCCACATGTAGCTGATGCCGCAAATGCATTTCATGTCTTACAGACCCCAAAACTTCTTACCTGGTTGGATGACCAGGCGTTGAAATTCCACCTTGCGCGTTGATGCGGGACTCACGACCGTAAAAAAACCCGGCCAAAACCGATTCGGTACTCCGTGACTAGATGTCTTGCTCACTACAACCGTACACCTAAAGAAGGTCCAGAACTCAGTCAAGTTATAGCATTTATATATAGATGCTGCAAAAGCTTCAATCAAGAGTGAACCAGGCGCTCGTATCGCGGCAAGGCCCATGGCTTGCTTTTTAAGAACGACGGAGTGACATCAATCTTGTCTAGCTTCAACTTTGAAGCCAGTCCCGCAAACCAATAGAAAGCCTTGACTCCAAGTTCACTGGACGGGTAGGCTAAGCTCGGCAAGCCCAACGGCAGTTGTTGAGATTTCTCCACAAACGGCCGAATAGTCTTTTCATATGCCTTTAGAGCTATCGGGACATCGACGCCAGCCGATATTTCACCAGCGAGAACGTATGCCCCGACAAGAGCCAAGCTGGTGCCCATGCCAGTGAGGGGAGTCGGGCAGTACGCAGCATCGCCAAGCAGTACCACTCGACCCTTGGACCATTCGCTAATCTTGACCTGCACGGCGCTTTGGGCGTAGAAATCCTCTGCGTCCCGTAAGCCGTCAATCAGACGCCCGGCCTCCCAGCCCGCATCTGTAAAGATTTTGGCGAAGAGTGTCTTTTGAGCGTCAACACCTTGTCTCAGAGCCTCCTCCATCTCGTCCCGGTGGGCCATCGTTGCTAAATAGCCCTGGCCCTGTTCAGCGCTGTGCCATCGGGTACACAGAATACGTTCGTTAGGTGCGACATAGACGGTGGCACAGCCGGAATCATTTGCTGTTCGTGGCAGTCTGTAGTATGCGCTGTAAACACCGAGATTGCGCGACTTGTCCGCGATTTCTGGGTCGTCGCTCAACATTTGCTGCCGAATCTTGGAGTTCTGGCCATCGGCGGCGACGACGAGATCGTATTCGCCCACACTGCCATCCGAGAATGTGACGGTAGCGCGGTCATCGTGCGATTGAACACTTTGAACAGTTGTACCAAGTAGCATCCGAACGGTGTCGGTAATTTTCGAAGTCAACAGCCGAGATAGATCCCCGCGCATAATCTCAAACTCGCTGCTCAAGCCCTGGGCTGGTGCGGATGGCTCGGTGCTGGAAAAGAACGCCTGCTCGACCCCTTGGTTGTCGACGAAGCGGACTCCAGTCTCCTGCACAGCAAGACTTCGAATTTCCTCCAGTATCCCCATGTGCTGGGCGACCTCTATGCCATGGCTGCGGATGTCAATTTGCTGACCGCTGTCGCGAAGCTTGGAGGATCGTTCAACAAGTGTGCATGTATGGCCAAGGCGAGTTGCCCAAATGGCGAACGCGGGGCCCGCGATGCCGGCACCTGATATCAAAATTCGGAGGCCTGCCATTGCTTTGAGTAATAACGGAGAACTGCAGCGGCTACCTGAGGTGGGTGTTGCGATTTTGGCCGCAAAAGCATGGACGGATGCGCACCGCCCAGGATTTATAGTCAGTCCTGGCCATGGACATGGCGCAACCGCCAAGAATGTTTCAAGACTCTGCGATTATCAGACGTCATAGAAGAAATTCATGTGCGTCATCATCGAAAGTGCAGAGCAAGCTTTGGAAGCGAAACTCACACAGTGGCCGACACAGCGGATCCGTCTTGGCGGGTATGCGCTGAATGACAGATCCGCCAAAATCGGGCTACGTGCAGGGCTGGCCAATTAACGTGCTTGCAGCCGAGAGCTGTCCAAAAAGGGAACTTTTCTGACCAATCGGACTGCTTTTGGATTCCGGAGCTCCGATCCGGCCCCGACGGTTTACTATATCCAGTAATTCGGCGTCGGGAAGGTCATTTTTTGATACGACGAGAAAAAGCATGGCCAATGCGTCACACACTTTAAATTATCGAGATTTCCTGCGTCTTTCTAAATCCATTTCGACAAACTCTTTCCCAAGTCCTTTCCTTCATTTCGACTTGTAACAGTTTCGCGAATTTTTCCCAGCAGCAACAGCCAACAACCATGGAGATCGAGTCCGCGGAGAAGTCGCCGCGCCGCGACCAAGAAAGTCAGCATAAAGCTGACGCTGATGCCGAGCTCGAATACCCGACTGGTCTGAAACTCGTCCTAATATTCGCCGCTCTCTGTCTGACCAATTTTCTCGTCGCATTGGTGCGTACTCTATTTCTGAGGCATTCGATGTACACGGTGGACGGGACTGACTGGCCATAGGACCAAACCATCATTGCGACGGCCATTCCGACAATCACATCGCAGTTTCACAGCATCGAAGACATTGGATGGTACGGAAGCGCATACCTCCTCACCACCTGCAGCTTCCAGCTCTTCTTTGGCAAGCTGTACACGCTTTTATCCATAAAATGGACCTATGTGGCAGCTGTTCTCATCTTCGAGGTCGGATCTGCGATATGTGGCGCGAGCCCTAATTCCATCGCTCTGATTGTTGGACGAGCGATTGCGGGCATAGGGGGTTCCGGTATCTTCTCTGGCGCGCTCATCATTATTGCCAAGTCAGTTCCATTGGCGAAGAGACCTGCTTTTACAGGCGTGCTCGGAGCTGTGTGGGGCGTGGCGAGCGTGGTTGGGCCTCTCCTAGGAGGTGCCTTTACAAGTGAGCATTTCTTTTTCCAAGTTTCGTGCATGCTTTCTGCAAGGATGAAGGTTAACAATGTCTTGTTACAGGCCACGTCTCATGGCGATGGTGTTTCTACAGTAAGTTACACAAACTTGCGCGTGGATCGGGAAAGAAAATCTGACATGTTGTTTCTTCTAGTAAATCTACCAATTGGAGTTGTGGCCATTCCTTGCATCATTTTCTTTCTCTCATCATCTCGACAAGAACGCGCGAAAGCCAGCAGCTGGAGGTCTGTCATACAACAGTTTGATCCTCTCGGCACAGTCTTCTTTGTCGCCAGCATTATCTGCTTGTTGATTGCACTGCAATGGGGAGGCAGTCGATACGCATGGAGCAACGGCCGTGTGATTGCTTTGCTGACTGTCTTCGCCGTATCGGGCCTCGCCTGGGGCTTCACGCAGTGGAAGATGGGTGAAAACGCCACAGTACCGCTTCGTATTGCACGACAGCGATCGGTAGCCTTTTCGACATTTTACATCTTCACGGCCAGCGCAGCGTTTGTGGTACCGATTTATTACTTGCCTATATGGTAAGTGGCTTCGGAGAGCGCGGCAGACTTTTGGCGACTGATGAAGCGCAGGTTCCAGGGCATCAAAGGCGATACCGCCTCCCAATCCGGCATTCACAACTTACCTTTACTCCTCAGCGTCGGTCAGTATACCTCCACAAACAAAACTGCATCTTTCAGTTGAGGTTTACTGATAATCTACAGTTGTATTCGCTATCGCTGGTGGAATAGGCGTCACAATCGTGGGGTACTACACGCCGTTCATGGTTCTGGGCGCCATTGTCATGGCTATTGGAGCTGGACTTTTATTGCTGTTTCGAGTTGATATTCCAATTTCGATGTGGTGAGTCAACACAAGCTTCTACATTGGCGAACCTCGAGAAGGAACGCAACTGACGTTTGTTTAGGCTTGGTTTTCAGATCGTATTTGGTGCTGGTGCTGGTCTGGGCCTTGAGCTTCCAAATATTGCCGTCCAAACAGTTTTGCCCGAGAAGGATGTTGCCATTGGCACGTCTCTCGTTGTCCTAGCCCGCTCCTTGGGTGGTGCCATCTTTATCTCCGCTGCGCAAAATGTTTTCAACGAGCACATCATTTCTGGCATGCACGAGAGAGTCCCCGAGATTGATTACTCGGTTGTACTAAACTCCGGCGCGACAGAGCTCCAACAAACGATCAGAAATATTGCCCCTGGCCAAGAAACCATTCTCAACCGAGTTTTGAGCGTGTACAATGATGCTTTTGTGCAGACATGCATTGTTGCATTGGCCCTCGGGTGCATATCTATCGCGGGCGCAGTCGGAGTCGAGTGGCGAACTGTCAAGAAAACCCCCAAGATACAGCAAACCGACAATATTGCTTGATGGCCGTGGACAAACAACGTTCTTGTCGCAGACAAGTTCGATTCTTATGGCCTGATTGACAATTATTCCATAAATTGGGTCTCTGTGGCGGGGGCTAGGCTGAGGTGCCTGAGTTGGGCTCGTCTAAAACTTTGACGTCAGGAACAACTATGTGACTGCTAATCAGTTTGTTGCTCACCGTATATTGCCCATCTTTGTCGTGCTAGCCGCGCACTAGCTACTCTAATCAAATATGATAAATCGTTTTCTGCGTACATTCCCTGCCGAAATTGTTGCTTTGTGCTTGGTTTCCTTCTGTGTTCCATGCCTCCCACGCTATTGCTCTGTTTATGAGATTATATTCGCAGCCCCTCTAAACAATTTTCTATCGAAATACAGATTACCATTACTATCTGCCTTAACGTGTAGTTCCGTGACCTCTGAACTCTCATTAAAGCGGCATGTCAATATCGACTGTATTGACCGCGTCGTCGAAAAACCAATCGCAATTGAGCTCGGTGTTCCAAAGCATTGGTCCGCCTCCATCAGAACACACTGAAAGGATCCTAGACTGTTCTGCGATTATTGTGCTTTGACCTTTGGCCCCCGGGAGAGGGGCACAGTATGACTGTGGGATGAAAGGCTTATGCTGGCCATGATCGCTGCTACTGAAGCTAGAGCTGCTTCGCATATTTGAGCCCGACTGTGAAACTCTGCTCTCTTCAGAGTGCCATTTCCTCAGTTCCTCAACAATGAGAAATGACCTGCTGATGCAATTGCGCTCATCCCGTATCAGCAGGTCCTTTGCGACAGCGCCAAGACGCTCCAGGTACTCTTCCAAGCGAATATCAGACGCTAGAAGTCCAGACGTCTCGATTTCCCAAGACTTGATGGTTTTTTCAAGTTTACACAACACGACAAGTGAGTATATGACGCGCCCACCGTAAATATGTGGTGGAAGAGCAAGCATATCGACCAAAGATAGTCCAAGAAAACAATTCAGTAAGGAGTGCGACGCATTCACGATTTCTTGGAATGACAGAATCTCGGCACTGCTTTTTTGCGCGTGTATAAAAGTGCACGTCTTGAGGGACTTCAAGGCGAAGGGAGCAGCAAACTCATCAATGTTGTGATTGACGTGCATTGCAGGCTCATGCGCGTACAGTAAATTGAGGAATTGGCCGAAATTGATCAGAGCTGGATACGTCAATATCAAATTTCTCTTGTAGACTGGTAGAGATGGTTAAGTGTAGCGTACCTCTTTGCAGCTCATTGAAAGTGCAGCTTTCCCGGGCGATTGGGTGCGGCGGTGGAGGCGCAAGCATATCGTCAGCACCTGTGTTGTGTACAATTGCTGGTCGCTTGCGTTTACTGAGGAGTAATCGTTGGTCAATTACGTGATATCCCGATTCCAATTTGACAAGCTGACAAAAGAACTCGTCAGAGGGCGAAACTTTAGCTCTTTGCAGGCTCTTCAGAAATTCTTCCATATTTGAGGACCAGCTCAGCATTTTTGGCTGTCGTAGAACTAGCGAAATACTGCTTCTGGTTAGTATTTATGTGACTCTGGATGGACTATCACAATTACCTCTCGGATATCAAGAAACAGGCAAGCCATGCTCGTTGCCGCTCGGCGCGCTCCCAAGCTGTCTCGATGGTCATGGCAGAAGAGAAGTCGACATTTTCTAGCTCCAGATCAACAGCCATCGTGATCATGACACGAGCGAGCAGATTGAAGTTAATCTGCTTGAAGCTTTCTGGAGCCCTGAACCACAATGTCGAGATCTGTAGCGCCTGGACCAGTTCCAGGGATTTCTCTCCACGGACAAATGCACGGTCGGCGAGCACACGTTTCGACTCCAAAATTAAAGCATTTTGCTGGTCAATAGGGCAGAATCCGGCTGAGGCGACGCTGAGGATGGCAAGAAGAAGAACCGGCTTGGTTTCACCCAGAGTTTCAACAGTTGTCCCTGCAGAAAATAGCACCGCTGGGCATTTGGGCACAAAATTATCCGCGAAATGGTAAAAGACTTTTCGTGCAGCTTCCCGAGTAATGAGAGAGTCGATTTTAATTTGAAGTTGTTTATCCTCGATAGATGGCAATGGCCGAAGATCTGTGAGGTTAGTGTCTCGACTTTACTATCGGGTGATACAAACAGATGAAGCATACCTGGCTGGTTTGTTATCCCTAGGAACGTAGAGGCGGCTTCAGCTTGATTTCTACGGGCTTTTGTAAGCGTACTTTCCGCCAAAGGTTTCCTCGTCTCTGCCGCGCTGTGAGAGTGGGCATCATCAAACGCTTCGTCGCATTGAGATGACGCGCGCGAGGCGCCAGGATCCGGTGACAAAGGGGCCGGAGACGAGGCAGAAGAAGTTATTCCAGCCAGTCTCGTATCAAAGACACAGTGCTTGGACAATCTCTGACATCTGGAACACGGTCCCGCTAGCCTCGAAGTTGAAGTCTCGCAGCGAGTTTTGGATGCTTTGCAGGCTAAGCAGGAGGTACTTTTTCTATGCGTTGTCGTTGTCTTAGCAATATATGACGTCGGCCTACTCTGCAAGACTGCAGACGGAGGCGACACAGAGGCGATTGGGAGAGGTGTTGATCGTGGTGATTTCTTTTCCAATCTAAACCTAGAAAAAGACATCGTATGTGATCTTCTCAGTCAAGCTGTATCCGCGGCGATGCCGCCTATCGCCGTGCGAGTTTTAGGTGTCGGCCGAAACAGGTATGGGCAATTTCGTGACCTGCGAAGTAGGAGTGGCAGATCATGAAGCGTCATGCTTCCCCAAGAGACGCATTGGACGGGCCACGGCAAAATGTAATTCCGCGAACGTCCTGAGTTGCCTTGGCGTGGGTTTTTGAGAAGCTTTGCAATGTCTTTCAATGGATGCATGGTCATGCGGAGTGTGCACCGCCAACTCAGTCATCAGTACCAATGATGAGGGTGCACACCGCTTTTTGGCTTGGTTCCCAAGATGCAGGCTCAGTGGCCATTGATTTACTGCGTATTTTGTACATGGGGAGGCGATTTGCGCCAGCCCTGGTGGGTCACTAATCCAGCTCTGGCGGAGAGCGGCACCGCAAGTCAACTTCCTACCTACCTAGGCACACTACCTACCTACCTACCTAACTCACAGGCGGCTGTCTGCCACTTAGTTACTGAGTATAATCGAGTGCGCTCCAAAACCACTTCAGTCATTTCTGGCTACAGTCCACAGCCCACAGCTGCAATTAGTCATAGCGAGACGTGGGATATGGATTCTTTCTCAGGTATGGCGATACCCCTTGGACTCGCTTTATGCTCGCCAAAAAAAAGAGAAAGAAAAGAAGAGGACAAATGCTGGCATTCGAGCATCAAAGTGTGGGGGTGGATACAGTCCCGCTTTTCAAAAAACATTACCAACGATAGAAGCGTTCTGGCAGATGAATGTTCTGAAAGCAGCTAGATGTTAGCCCAGGCATTGGTGCCAATCGTGCAAGAGCCACAAGCGTCGTGAGGCAAAGCCGAGGAGCACAGAATGCACATCCTCGCATGGAGAGATGGTCGATGAGATAGATGAGGCATGACCCTTGCAAGCACTCCAGGCTGGGCCGCAGATATCGGGTTACGTCACCGCGCCACGCGCTGCGCTATACTGGTGCCGCTCCCTGTGCCGAGGGCCAAGAAACGTACGAGTTCTGTTTCGCGACATGAGGCAGTGCGTTTTTCGCTTTTCCTAGTAGTTATCTAATCCAATGAGAAATGCAATGCAGAAAGGGTGCGACAGTATTGCTTCGTTACAGAGACAAAGCTGGATGAGAGAGGGACAGCCCAGCATAACACAGGCCTGCCTGGGCATTCTTTTAATTTACATGGTACCGAGGCAACTTGGCGTACAAACTCGCCCACCAAGCCCTGAAGACTTGGGCGGGCTGATCACTGACCAAAGCCCTGGAAGCGCTGCAAGAGCCATTGGAAGGCAGCCCGCCCAACTCCGTAAATTGAAAGCCCCAGCATGTACCTTAGGTAAGGTACCTGTACCTGGCTGGCTACTGGTACTAAATTACCTACCTGTCCGTGGCATCCGGACCGAGTCCTGCAAGATCCCGATTGCAGGCGGCCATGATGCTCACGACTGGGACCGCACTAAGAGGTCGCCAAAGGTCGCTTGTGGCTTCGCATCTGCTTTCGTGCTACGCTCGCTCGGGAAGCTGCCATCAAACACTAGTTAGGTGACTGATGAGTGACGGGTTCATTCATGATTGTGCAAATTCTGCCACCCATCACAGCCGACGTATTTTGACTTTCCCCGCCTCATCCCCCGCGAACTACATCTATCTTGCGAAACTGCCTTCTTCACCATCCTGTCTGCACCTGTCACCATCCAGCGATCCAGCGAAACCCGTTTGACGTCTTTCCAAGACATTCCGTCCCTCGGCTTTGGTCGTCTCCTCTACGCGTGCTGCTGGAGCATTGCTGCGCCCGCACTGGCGTAAAACATTAAACATCCGCGCGCCCCAAGTCTCGTCGTCACTGATTTCCCTTCACATGCGACACGACTGCCGTTGGTCTTTTCCTCGCCCGCCTCCTTCTTCCTCTCCCGACCCCATCCTGACTGGTCAGCCGTTATTCTGCGCTCCTCACGCGAGTCGGGCTTTTTTTTTTTCGACCACTCCACACTTTGAGCGGGCCACACTACGACACCGGCAATTTTCCGTCTTCCCCAGTCGCAAACACCGACATTGACCGAGCTTTACACTCTCTTCTCCCTCTTTTCCCATCTTTACACAAACACCCAACTGAAATGGACGCCCCCATCTCGTCACCATCGCACGCCGGTGCCTCCTCCTCCGCAGCGGCTTCTTCGCTTCGCACCTCGCCCAACCAGACGGCCTCGGTGCCCGCCCCGCCGGCCCAGACTCTGACGAAACCCTCAACCGACGTCTTTCTCAAGGATTTTACCCTCGTTGCCGAGGCCGCCAAGCGCGCCCAGGTCGCCGTCATGGTTCGCGACTTTGAAAACTGCGGCCTGTAGTCCCTCTTGGCTCGACATCTTTTGGCCGTCCCCTCCTGCTGCCTCGCCAGGCGCTGGCACAATGACAGTGGTATTGTCGCACAATCCCGTCACATGTCAGCCGCACAACGCCGTCGATTCCACCTTTCTCATACGACACCGGCACCCCCGCGACGATGGCTGTCTGAGCACCCGGCCCGACTCAATTTTATTTTCAACATCTGTTAAAAAGTCATTTGGTATTATGCGACTACACAAACAGTTGGAGCGGCACTCGACTTTTCAAGAAAAAAAGAGCATTCTTTCGGCAATTTCTCTAGACTGGTCTGCGTCCTTGGGCTGGACCAGTTACCATCACTTGCATGCCTCCGGCGCAGATTCAAGGCGTTCTTTGCTTCTCTGCTTTACGTCTAGATCGCTTGACTGGACGCTAGATTTCTTTCAGCTTCATTTCCCTTGTTGTATTTAGGTAGCATAGCCGGTATACCCCTCAAGCAAATGGACGAATGGATGGATGGTTTGTTTGTTTAGTAAAATCATGCCCGTGGCAATACATATTTTTCTTCCACTACGAACACTTCAATGGACGGTGCATACTCAAAAGACGGAGTGATTGACAGGTTACTACCTGATGCGATATAGCCCTCGACACGTCAAATTTTGGCAACCTGCGACGCACCGCCATCGACGCGAATCGTTGCGCCATTACAAAAGGCACTACGGGTGTCAGCGCGAACAAGTTACGAAAGCATAGGAAGTAAAATTTATGGACTCACCCGGCCTTGCTTGACAGGTAGATGCACGCCCCCGCAGCATCCTCGGGTTTGCCCACCCGTCGGAGTGGTACTTCACTCTTGATGTAGTCGCCCGCCGCCTCGAGCGTCGCCTTCATCATGTGACTGGGGAACGGCCCACAGGCAATGACGTTGCTAGTAATGAACCGTGGACCAAGGTCCCTCGCCAGGTGCCGCGAGAGCTGGTGCAGGCCAGCCTTGGCCGCCGAGTAGGCAAAGTTGGCTGTCGAAGGGGTGCGGATGCCGTCAATAGAGCCGATATGGATCAGCCGCGCCGGGTCATCGGCCGTGGCGGCTTGCTCGAGCAGCGGCAGCGACTTTTGCGAGAGCGTAAACACGCGCTGTAGGTCCAACGTCAACACCTTGTTCCACGCATGGTCCGGGTAGCTGTCAATGTCAGCGCCCCAGACCGCGCCGGCATTGTTGACAAGGATATGTAGGCCCTTGGCGCGCCCTGCTTGGTCAATCGCGGCCGTCAGCTCGGCGACGAGGCGCTCGCATTCCTCGTAGGATTGCAGGTTGGCTGGAATGGCAAAGATGGAGCCGCCAGCTTTGGTGACGACGGATTGCAGTTCTGCTACGACAGACTCGCAGGCCTTGGCGTCGCGGCCGGTGATGAAGACGTTGGCACCCGACTCGGCGTAGCCCTGGGTAATCATGCGACCGATACCCTTGGCGCCTATTTCCACTTAGCTATGAAGTCGTCATGAAGGACACGAGCTCAATTACCTCCGGTGATGAGGACATTCTTGCCCTGGCGAAAAAAAGGATGAGCTTGGTACGACGTGGGTGAAAAGTTAGGGGCACACCTTGATATTGAAAAGACTAGAGGAATCCATTCGGTTATCTTTGGGCGACGAGAAGGACAAAACCCCTTGGATAAAGAATTCAACAACGAAAATTTCCTTTGGGTGTGTAAACTATTTTGATCAGTGTTGGAGAGGTACAAGAAGCGAGATGGATGAGATGAGCTTACAGCTTGTCCCCGGAGCAAGCTAATCAACCGAGGCTCCCGGTTGAGTCGGTCGCGCTGTGATAGGCCAGCACCGGCCGCTCCAAATGCGGCAATTGCGCGTCTGCAGCTCTCCAGGTAGAAGCGTAAAAGCTCTGGTAGTTTACCAGCCATCAGTCACGCACAATTTCATCCAAGAGTTTATTTGCTTACACGTTCTCCCTTCTCTGCGGGCGCTCTTTTGCTGTGTACATCTGGTAGACTAGACGTAGCGACTCTTTGCGCCACGGTTGCACCCTCGCAGCCTACGGCGCTGTCACTTTCGCATGCATCATGTTGCTGCACGTGTAGCCCCAGGCCGTCGTGTCAGACATGCCGCAGCCACATCCCCATCAGACCTACATCATAAGACTGCCTGTCCGGTATTGAAATATTCCAATTTTCGCCTTGTTTAAAACACAACAAGCACTGGAAACACTGTTGAGCAGTTCCCAGCCTCCAAAACCACGCGTCATTCCGGTCCACCCCGACAATGGCACGCCACTGCACCCCGCCCCCACCACGGCCGCCCTCCACGATTCCTACAGCTTGACATCACTCGGTTGCCCCCATCATTCAGCTATCGACTTCTCCTTCCACTCGCTCCTACGAAAAATTCTCGCTTCTACACCCATCATTCTGGCATTCAACCACCTCGCTTTCGACTGCTCACAATCATGGCCGCCCCAGACACCTCCAATCCCAATATTCTCAGGGACACATTTGCCGCCGCCGGGCACGACCAAAAAACCGCGTGGGACAATCTTTACAAGCACGACTTCCATCCTTGGGATCGCGGTGGTCCATCCGTCGCCCTCGCTGATTTGCTCGCCCAGCGCCCCGATCTTGTCGTCCCCGCGCAAGACGTCGACCGCCGCGGCAACCCCCTTCGCGATGATGCAGGCGGCGTCGTCCGCCGCACCGCCCTTGTCCCCGGCTGCGGTCGCGGCCACGACGTGCTCCTCCTAAAAGCCTTTGGCTACAACGTCGTGGGTCTGGATTGCAGCACGGATGGCATTCGTCGCGCAAAGGAAAATGTGGCCGCCCTGGAGGCGACGCCGGGAGGCGTCAAGCCGCAGGGCGATGTGCAGCTTGGGCAGGAGTCGTGGGTTGTTGCAGACTTTTTTGCGCAGGATTGGTCCAAAGGCCTGGGTACCGATGGGTCTGGCACATTCGATCTCATTTACGACTATACAGTATGTATCCTGGCCGGTTCATTGCTCCGCCCGTATTGGTCAATTGAGGCAGTACGTTCCTCTAACATCATATTTAGTTCCTCTGTGCTCTGCCTCCCGATCTTCGCCCGCAATGGGCTAAGCGAATGTCCGAGCTTGTCTCGCACGACGGCCGTCTGGTCTGTCTCGAGTTCCCCTCGGGCAAACCCCTTTCCGAACAAGGGCCACCCTGGGGTCTCAATCCAGAGGTTTACGAGGAGTTGCTGTCGCATCCTGGCCATGAGCCGAGCTACAATGCCGACGGTACCGTCATTGAGACGCACGACATGAAACCGACAGATGGCGCATTACATCGTATTAGTCTCATCAAGCCGGAGCGCACGCACAAGGCCGGCACGAATGAGGATGGCTCGGTGCGGGATTTCATCTCGATCTGGAGTCGATAAAGCCCACGCCGCAAAGCGAAAACGAAAAACTGCATGGAATGAAACACAGGTGATAGACGGGCCTGATCGCTGAAAACTGTATATAGACTGGAGCCGTCGTCGTCAAAGCCAGCGTTGACCCACGCATTAATCCAGCCGGAACTGAGTGAATCGGCTCTAATAGGTCCTCTGTGTGCGAACTGTCCATCCATCTCATGATGCCGAAGCACCAGCAATCTTCTCATCTCGGTTCATGCCGTTTGCTTCCGCCGTAACGAGTTGTAGTGCTCACCGAGACCGTAGCCATGCCGATAGTATGCCAGCCACAGCAGTTTGTCTCCCTTACCAATCTCCTCGGTCCTGCCGTCCTGCACTACACGGATTCCAACGCCGTATGCCCGCGCCAGCGCCATGAGCTCGGGCTCGCCTCCCCACTCCGCCGTGTCTCGCATGCGCGCCAAGTAAGCCTCAAAATCCCCCTCCACGAACGGCGCAAAGTCGTCACCGTGTGCCCTCATAAAGTCTGTCGCGGCTCGTCGGACCTCTTTATACGTAGGCTCTTTCGCCTCATCTCCAGATCTGCTCAGGGGTATTGACAACTGCGACTGCAGCTGGTCGGCCACGGCGGAAAACAGGCAGTGCCCGTCCGGCGTAATGTCTTGCTCCTCGAGCCCCTCAGCTTCCATCTTCTTCCTCATGTAAGCGCTTTCGATGGCGCGGTGATTGGTCATGGTAGAAGCCTCTTCCTCGGCCAGGGTCATGGCGGCTTGTTGCTCCGCCGCCCGGCGCGCCAGCCGTTCCTTTTGCCGGTTGCGCTTCTTCCCCTGTTGCTGTGCGTTGTCTACTGTTGATGTCTGAGGTTCGCTAGTAATACTCGGTCTATCATTCGCTTCTCTGATAAGTATCGCGTCTTGGCCATTGGGCCGTGGCTCCTCCTCCTCGTCCACTGCATCGCTGACGGAGATGTTGCCGCTCAGCATCAAGATCTCGGCTGCCTGCGTCTCGAGAAGCGTCCGTTCCAGCTCGGCGCACTCGTCATTGACGGCCCTGCGCGTTTTCTTCGTTGCGCTTTTCTTTTTATTCGTGATTCGGCCTTGCAGATCTCTGAGCTCCTTGCGGTGGCGTGCCTGCATCTGCCCCATGGTCTCGGACTCTGTGGCCTCGGGCTCCATGGCAAGGGTCGTCGCAGGTGGCAAGGTGGATCGGAGTACACCTGAATGCTGTCAAGAACCCTGAAGTCGTTTTTCCTCGGCCGCTCGGGTGTCGTTATAACGAGGAGTACCCTGAAGCCTCTTATGATGAGGGAGGCGGTAAAAATGCAGCTACAGCAAAGTGTGGTCTGTTTTGTGCATGGTGGGCCCATTTGAGTCAACACAATACGCGGTTAAAGAAGGCCCACTCTCAATAATATTACCAGAACAACACAGCGTAACAGTACCAGATAAGACAATTTGTTATTATAACAAAACTAAAGAAAAATCTGCATACAAAATGCCCCTTGGAGAAGGTCTTATAGGCTCAGAGAAAGAATCCGACTATAACGTCAATCATGTATGAATAAAACTCCATGATACAACTGAATAGTTCTACAACTGCCCTACCTGAGCCTACCTCACCTGGACCCGCCTTGCCTGAGCCCGCCTTGCCTGAGCCCGCCTTGCCTGAGCCCGCCTTGCCTAAACCCGCCTCGCAACCCGCCTCGCCTGAACCCGCCAATCCGTCGGAAATACCATGGTGCTGATAACGGAGTGGGTTTGTACTTCATGCACGTGGCACATCTTTCTTGTTGTTCCTCTATCCTCTGGCGTTGGACACAAGACTGTTCGCCGCTTTTCATCCACCTGGCCGCCCACCAAGGTAAAAAAGCGGCGAAGAGCTGTTTCCACAATGGGACCTCTCTCTTAACAGGTTGATATCCTTCATCTAATGGCGCTAGAACCTGGCCATGCCATTGTAAATATCATCAGAGACTTTGTTTTGCCATGTCACTATGGAGACACTGAGTCAAGACGGCATGTTATGGCTTAAGTGGTAGAAGACGTATCCGGTTTTTGGAGAGCCTTGCATATATAAGGGTCGAAGGACATCTAGCGGCTTCTTAGGCAATGTCTTTCTTTACAGATCAATTCGCTTTATAATACACATTTGTTGCAAGAAATCCATTTCCGGGTCACTTTCCTTTGTGTCCTACAACGTTCAAGTGTGCCCAATGCAATGAAGTCTCACTGGTTTTCGACCCTGTGGGTGCTACTATCTTTGTCATCGGCTCTCAGCTATGCTCATTCCTCTGGCCATGCTGCTGGTCAGCTTCGCCGATCCGGCGACAAGAGCGATTCTTCAGCAAACGGTCTTCAAAACGGAAAACCGAGCGGTTCCCGGCAACTCAGGATCCAGAAAAGGCCTTACTTTTTGAACCCGACCTGTGAGGAGGCTCTCCGGTCCCATGCTGCTGGTCTCGCTACTAGGACAGTGGTCAAAGCAAAACTCGACCCTGATTCGCTACCCTTGAACGTCAAGTCTAGGGTGATATCGGGAGAAGATGTTGTCCGGATTCAGGCAAAAGGCACATCCAAGTCGCGCACACTATTTCGGGGCGATACGCGATCTCCTGAAGTCATATTCAAAGAGGGCTTCCAGCCGCGAGGAAAGAGTTTGGACCTTAATCTATGGCTAGGAGGCAGCTCGGAAGGTGGATACGTGTCTACGTCGCGATCTTTCAAAGTAGCATCGAGCAAGAACTACGCGCTTGGAGGCTCGCGCGAGGAAGCCCTTGCAATCTCTGAGAGCAGAGCTGCCGCCGTCGAGGGCTATGCCTACCAGATCGACCCAGAGGGTCTGAACGGCCTCTGGATGATGAACGCCGGGCGGCCAAACGATCCAAATCTCGAGTTTGCGGTGATAGGCGGGATCCCTGCCGAGAATGTACGCTTCGCATACAGAGTCACCAGAAATTTCGATGGCACGGTCAAGATATCCAAGAAGCCATCCATGGAGAACAAGACCTCAAAGCGAGCTGCATCTGGCTGGTTTTCATGCTTGAGGGTTCAACGTCGTTTGCGTCGTCGGGAAGGCGAATGTATCAACTGGGAGGAAGAGGGCATCAGCGACTTGTCAGTTGTGGAGGAGCTGAGCGACCAGGAGGGGGAGCCCGCTGAATTGGAAAAGCCAACTGGCCAGGAACCGTGGAAGTCCACTGACGACCCATTGACCATTCCACACAATCAAAACAAGGCGCTCACTACATTTGAGCCGGTAAACGATGGCGAGGTAATGGCGATAGCCAAGCAGAAATCGAAAGAGAGTTTCGACAATCTTCTACAGGAGTTTGAGTATGGCGGCGTGGTGAGGCAGGACCAGCTTTATCAGGAACTAACTACACGACTGCCCGAGTTTAGTATGCCGCGGCGCGAGAAAATCACCGGACTTACTACGAAGACCGGGGAGGGTGCGCTGATGATTGCTGGACTCCTAGGCTACGTTGAAGCTGTTGCGGAAGTATTCCCCAGCGATGCCAGCGTCTTACATAAAGAAGCAGTAGTGACGTCCATCTTACCTGGCATCGGCTGTGCTGTACAGCTCGCAGACAGTCTGGAGCAAGGAGATGCTGGCGTACCTCATACCGCTTTATGCTTCGCTGAAGATGCCCTCATGATCTCCGGGTTCTGGGAAATAGCGCTGCCATTGCAAATCGGAGAGGAAGTTGTCAACCGGATACAGGTAGAAAATGATTTGGACATGAAGTTCGAGGAGTCGTTATACAATGGGTGGCTATACAACGTTGAGAGGTTGTTTGAGCATCTGAACTCAGATGAGTTTGTTGCAAATGCCACAGCTCAGTTCTCGACATACCAAATACTCACTTTATATCAGGCATCGCAGCTTACAGGCGATCTGCATGCTGCTCACAAGGTCTTATCGGCAAATGCTACTATGCCTAGTGCGCCGCTGAACGAAAGCGCCGCTACTGACATTAGCACGCATGTGCAACCGGAGCTAAAGCGACAAATCTGCGCAACAATAGCAGAAAGCAAATCTCAGCTGCACAAGAAGCTTGAATCTCAAGCCCTGAGTCACACGGCAGAGCTGCGACGCAAATACAAGCATCAGCTCTTAAAAGAATGGTTCAAGACGGCTACCAAACCTTCTTCTTTTCTTGACATGATAGAAGACATATTGATGCGTTGGAGGAGAAGACGTTTTCGGGCCAGATTCGACATAATCAGCAACGCAAATCTAGCTCTTCACGAAAATGCGATCAAGTGGGCCGTAAGACGGGCAGTTGAGCGTGTAAAAACACCCAATCCGTGCCAGTGTATCCAGGTCGAGAGCGGTGTGGCGGATCAAGGGAGGC
>JARJRE010000597.1:0-29258 GCA_030783385.1 Akanthomyces dipterigenus | reverse complement strand
TATTAATTCTATAGATATAATTAATATTAAATTAATAAAAGCCCTATTTTAGCTAAGAAATTATATATTAGAAAAGGCGTGTTAATATTGACGAGGTAGCGCGTTTTGTAAAATGGGCGTGACTTCTGTCAGGGCACTGTAGCACGCTAACTTGTTAGTGGTGTTGGGGGGCGACTGGCGGTTGTTTCTGCCATCTCGCTGTGGCTAGGTAGTATATGCGTAAGCCTTGTGCTACGCTTTGAGTTTTAGCCATGGCTGCACACATGGATTCTACTGTCGGAATGGAGAGCAAACATTCCCGCCGTCTCTTTTCATGGTCCTTGTGGCCTCGGCTGCTGAGTGCCGACAAACTGTTACATCCTTGGCCGATGCGTGCAGTTGGCCGACAGCCCGCCAAGCGCCAACATCCTTTGGCAGGCCTTTAGAAGCCACAAATGCGTACAGGACGGTCGTTCGGAGAAGCCAATTTTACACACAAGCTCAAGCATTCTCTGTTCAGCAATGAGAGATCGACGCCTGATAGATATTCATGGTATTCTCCAAAATGTTCAATAATCAGTGAAACATGAACGCATGCCTTGCGGCCTGGTTATTCGGCCTTGACGTGCCGTCGCTTGCCCCTGGACTGTGTTCTTCGTCATACAAAGAAGTCGACACGTTGTCAGTAGACGCCATCTCATTGCTACCACTTGGCATGTTCGAACCTTCCTCGCCGCTGGCTACTGGCCAGTAGCTCGCAATTTCCGTCGCAACATATGTGCTAGTTGGTGGTGCATCAGAAGCTCCAGGCAAAGTCGTCCCCTGGCCTGCATGACCTTCAGTCATGTTCACACCGTAGTGACTTGGCCCGGCAAAGTCGTCGCCTTCAATAGAAGGCAAAACATCATCCTCCCATGGCATCACGTCAGCTCGAGACTGCTGCTGATTGTAGCTCGATGAAGAGCCAATGTAGCTTGACGCGGTAGAGGTGACGGAAGATGTCAGATAGCCTGATGACGCCAAACGGCTTCTTGACCCGACTGCTTCGGCATGTATCGCGGACGGCCCCGGGGGCCTCCACCCTGGGTACTCTGCTTCCTCAGTCGGCGACGAGGGCCTCACACGACGATTGAGCGATGTCGCATTACTGCTGAGCGACTCGATGACGCTGACTGGAGATGGCATTGCCCGGCTTCGAGTCTCCACGCCGGGTGGAATGACAGGTCCCCGTCGTGTATGCACGATTTGGCCGTTGGACATTTCCAAACTGAGCTCAGCATCCTTTGTGCTCTCCTTGAGATGGGCAACTTGCAAAATCGTACAGCCCTCAAAGAACTCCCACATGCCTTCTTGGACTGCTTTATCCTGCCACAGATCCATGCTGCTTGTCGCTTCGTCAATCACGACGAGCTTGCCGCAAGTATGGTGATAGCGCAGAACAGCCCGAGCAAAGCAAATCAGCTGTAACATGCCGCGTGAGAATTTGGCACCCTCCATTGGTGTATAGAGCCCACCCAATTCCTCAATAATACCCCATACGCCAAGATCAGTTAGCAATTGAATCGCCATACTATCCATCTCTGCATGAGCTGCTCGGAGTTCAGATTCTGTTTCCCCAGAAATTTCTGTCATGTCGTAGGGTAAAAGGTTCGAACGAACTGTGCCATCTAGTTTGATCTGATCTTGCGAAATGGTAATGACATGTGATCGTAGGCTGTCCAGTGGAATAGACTTTATATCCAGTCCATCAACCTCTATCGTTCCCTCATACTCGAGGAATCCGAGAAGAGCTAAAAGCAAAGACGTTTTCCCGCTGCGGTATGTGAGCTCATGTTGGCATTGAGGACTGAATCCGACATACCTTCCGGTGCGTCCGAAGAGGCACACTTTCTCGCCAGGCTGAATGGAAAGCGAGATATTTTGCAGCACAGGCGACATTTCGGAGCTGATAGAATCATTAGTTCTTTCCCTGTGTTGATGATCTACGAAATCTCCGAGAAATACCTGTATCTTGCTGTGACATTTCGAAACTCGACCCTGCCCTCTGTGGGCCAGTTCGGCGGCAGCTCTACATCTTCGAGACCTCCTTCTCTTGGCGTATTGACCACGAAAGAGTATTGATCGGCGAGGACTTTAAATATTTCCCTCAAAGATCTGGAGCTTTGGATGATATCAATGATTGTCGGAGCGGCAAAATACAAGTGCCACACAGCAAGACCGATCGCGGCCTCGGATGCACTTCCATCCCAAAATAGGGCAGTGGAGATTGCCAGCAACCCCACCAAGCCAAATAAAAGAAAAGAGGATTGCTCTGCCAATTGCTCACAGTATAACGTATAGTAAAACGCGTTTTGAGAGTGCTCTAGGGCTCGATACATTGCTTCGTCGCTGCTGGCCTGCCATCCAAAAGCTCGCATATACTGCACGCCGTTTGACGTTTCATGAAATGACTTAAACAGTGCATGTGCAGCTTCAGAGTCGGCGTCTTTGAATTTGCCGAGCAGCTGAATATGAAGTCGCAGAAGAAACCCGACGGCCAGAATGAGTAGCGGGAGTACAACACTCCTGTGTTCAAAGCTCGCAGCGATGATGTAACAGTGGGCGATCTCTATGGATACGACTAGGCAGTAGTTAGTGAGTGTGTTCTTCCCATAGCGAGCTAATTCAACTGTACGATAAGGAAACCTGACGAGCTTGATTCCCAGAACAGCTGTGATCCGTTCCATCTTTGATCCAAACCTGGATCAGAGTTAGAGGTATCTATGCGTGGAGTATGCCTAAACAAACCTGTCTAGAATCGACAAAGTATAGGTTCTGCCAATGAAGCCGAGAGTAGCTCTACTACTGGTTAGCATGTGACAACATGTCAACAGTGGACAAATCACTGACCGAAGCGTAGCATCAAGCAATTGTTGATGCATGTAAATGCAAGCCTGGGGCCAATTATGTACAAATTGAAGCCTGAGAACTTTTAGTAAAAATATCACTGTTGCGGATGTGTAAATTACCGAGCATATATAACGTGAGAAAGTATCGGTATAAAAAAAGTGGCAGCATATCCGCCGTAACCAAGCACGGCCGCTGTATCATTCTGGAGCCAGAGGCTCATGTATATGTCTGCCGTCATCAATTAGTCCGCGATTGAAGTAACGAGGGTAGACGGAATATTACTGGAGGCGTGCTCCCCCGCGGATCCAACGAAAAGAATGGCGTAGAAGATCATCATATTGCCAGCACCAATAGGGTCCATGAAGAGCGAGAGAACCTTTGAGTCTGCCGGATGATACGCTGGCGATGGCCTACTTGCACAGGCCGGCAAACGGGACTTGTCAATATCCAGGTTTCGCAGAATAGCTGTTTGCTGTCTTTCTTCGACGACTTCGGTGGCGCTAACGTGCCTTGCACGAAGGAAAGCGGCGAAGTACTCCTGACCACGATTCTGCTCAATGGTGATCTGCTTTGTATCCGTGTCCAAGATCAGTGCTTGATCAGCAACATCGATACATTCCGCTGCTAGAGTCAGCCAAATTGAAAACTACATCTTTTTTTTTGGCAAGGCACATACCTAGGTAGGTGGACAATACGACTGTGCACCCCATCCTTCTCAAAAGACCATTTTCGCCGCACAATCCGAAGAGGATCGATGCTGCGGTTGTCGATCCAAGGAGCCAAATACATCATCAAAAAGCATCAGTGGCGCTCGTGAGTACACAGCTCTCGCGATGGCCTTCTCGTTTGTCAGAGTAATCCTCGCTCAAGGCTCGCACAAGTCGGCGGCTACTTACCACGCGCTGGCGCTGGCCGCCACTGATATTCAACCCGTCGCTGCTCAAAATGTATTCCTTGCCACCAGGAAGACGAGCCAAGTCTTCAGCGAGCAGGCAGCAGTTTACTACGACATCAAACCATTCATGCTCATACGGCAATGGACCAGTAATGTTCTCTCGAATAGAAACATTGCGCAGGTAAACAAACTCACCGGTGTAGCCAATGGTAGCTGCCGCGACATGAATAGAACCATCCATGTTGTTCGCCCTCGCCCATAATACCTTCCAAAATTGAGGTCCTCTCTGCCCCGATGTTGCCCAGCACTGCCGTGACCGAGCCTCGAATGAGAGTGAAGTTAACATGTCGATACTGGGCAGATTCTTGGTGTTCAAACTTGATTGTCACCTCGCTAAACTGAATGACGCTTGTGGTATTGTGACTGCTCGAGGCTGGCGGAGGACCGCGCACTCTGTTGTCCTCTATTTCCTTTAGATGTAGAAAGTCTTGCAAGCCCTCGAAGCCGTCAGCCATACGACTGGAAAATACCGAAGTGTCTGCCAGTTTAACGCAGCCGTCCTTGGCGGTGTATATGAGACTCAAAGCCGGTATGATGGTTGCCGCCTGCATCTTGCTCCCAAAAGCACCAGACAGCAGAGCCACCCCGATGACAAAAATGGGAGTTGAAACGTCCAGAGCAACAGAGATTACAGAATTGAGTGATTGCATACGCCAGTGGCGAGCGTGAGCCTCTACTTCCGAAGCCATAAGCTCTGCCAGAAACTTGGCCATGGAGGGACCGAGACCAATCATTCTGAGGGACGGCAGTTGCGGTAAAACCTCAGAGGTCTTTTGTAATCTGGTTGCGGCAGATTTCCTCCAATTCTTTTCGCTCCTATAAAAAGCGCTCGACAAAGGCTGCGAACGGACGATGGATAGCATGACTGGGACAAATATAGCAAACGCGGAACGGCCGATGAAAAAATAAAGAAAGTATATGCCGAGTGTAGCCGTTGGAAGAGCAAATAGAAAGACATGTAGACGGATTATGCCTGCTAGAATATCTGGCATTGCAGTGTCGATGAATGGCAGAATCTGTGACCGTCGAGCTTCCGTGGAAGTGAGCCTTTGGCTTTTCTCATATGAGAGAGCTATCAGTCCAGCGCGCACATTCATTTGTAGAATATTCTGCAGTTGTGATGAAGCGAATCTCGAAATCATTCCAGCGCAATACACAAGCGCAAAGGCGCACAAGCAAATGACCTTTCCCCGGAAAGAATTCTCAGGGTGGTTGACAGTGTTTATGACGTGGTGCATCACGAACGGCTCGGCGAAGCAGACACACATCAAGACGAAGCGTGCAAGACACAACGCCAGGAAGCAGCCCTTCCAAGTCTTCATAGAGGCAAGGAGAATGCCGTTCTTGGAAAATCGGTCTTCCCTTTCCCAATGATACTTGAGCTCGGCATGGGGCAGCCTCGAGGTAAGCCCTGGCTCGTGTTTCTTCATCTCATCCATCCTGATATCAGCACAAAGCATGATGGGAATGGGATTGACAAAAAACAGGAATGAACTCCACAAGCTCGATGATGGCCCATCAGCTTGCGCAGCTTTCACATCATTCGCACCGAAGAAGTCCCATCTCGAAAGCTGTTCCAATGTGAGCAGGACCAGATGGGCGGTTGTCAAGATCGCAGCAGCACAGCTTCTGTAATATGCTGCGCGGTCGCAACAACAGATGCATTTGGCTGTGTTCATGATAATACCGAGTGCGGCGTAAACTCGAAGGAATCTGGGAGCGCGGATCCCGCGGAGGTCTTCAGCAGAGTACACGGCTACCAGGCTGAGCGCCGCCAGTGCGCCAACTGATGCAGTAGCCATCGATGTTCCCAGACCAGCGGCAGCCGAGGCCACCTGGGAAGCGAGTGCAGTGCTTTCTATGCCGAGTAGAGCTATGGAAACATTCTGGGCAAGTAGTCAGTCGCCACGGACGATCAAGCCTGGCACAGAGTAGCACGCACTAGCTTGACCCGCGACAGTGCGATGCGGGCGCACGTAACAGGATGATGGAAGTAGTAGTAAAAAGAAGCCGTCGCCCACCCCAATAGCAGGAGAGGGGGAAGAACATCCGATAACAGGTTCTCATATCGCAGGGCGATATGGCAAGTAAAAGACAGAGGGGTCCAGAGCGCCCGGTGTAGCGGGGTCGTCATCTCTTTGATGGCCAACTCTTTCGCCCGCTATACAAAGTGAATGGCTAGAAAGAATACTGATTCGTAAACGAGGCTGAGTCGCGAGCTTCGCGATGACGGTGGCACAGATGGTTGAAACTCGAGATGTTGGCGGCTGCCTGGGAGTGTGGGGGTGAGTGTAGGAGTGAGCTTGGTGGCCGTGGTTGTACCAACCCTGTCAGCGGCTACCAATTGTTTCGATACATACGGATACGGACAGCACGAGGCATGTGATATGTGATCATTGCAGCACGCTAGCATGAAGCTGGGCGGGGAGATGATCCGCTAACCGCTGCCAATCCTTGGTTGTCGTCGCCCCCAACCTCAACCTGGCAGCCTCGTTGTGAAATCACATTGGGCGGCGTGCCACTCCTCCTCGTTGGGGAGGAGGACCAGAGCCTTTACGTACGCTATTAATTGTCACCGTCACTATTGCCCGTTGCCTATCCACAAGAGGGGCCACCATTTTGGCCGGGAATCGCGTGGTAGCAATTACTGGTACTGGCGATTTATTCTACATCAATTACCCCTCGCCCTTTCCCACAAGTACTCAGATGACATACTTCCATAACAAGAGAAACCCCATCGTCATTCAGCTCCATGTCAAGTCCATGCCGGCTGCGGCCGAAGCCAGCGAGCCGAGTCTCCAGCCAGCAAACTTGTACTTGACAAATTATAATTAAACTCCACCGCTCTAGAACAGAGGTGCAGGTGTAGGCACAGGCTCGCAGACCAGAATATTCTCTGTTGGCACTGGGGTTCCAAGAGGGCCACGTCGGCTTGCACAATACCATTTCTGGCTGCACCGTCAATACACGTGCCGTTGGGCTGAACCCTGTGGAAGCGATTACACTTTCGCTCAACCTCTGCCTGGGTTGGCTGTGGAGTCTCGAAACTTGTGACTGGCCCTCATGAGCGTGCTGTTAAGAAACAGGAGCATGAAACAGAAGATCGTTTGCTGGGCCGACTGGTGTCCCCGTCGGAGTTGGCTGGTCTGTCGTCGTCGCCACCGCAGCTTCAACGCAGTACGACTGACTAGCTCTCAAGTTGCCGCAGTCGGGCGTTATTTAAGGGTTTTGATGGTCACATTGAGCCTGTAGCTTGGGTGCCTGGTACATAGCTTGCCCCGTCTTCACACTTGCTCCGGCTGACAGGATCTGAGATCAGGGAGACCCTTGCGCCTGCGAGCCGCAATAGCGCGTGTCTTGCCACAGTCTTCCGCATCTTTGCCTCTGTTCTTACATCAATGGCTAGCCGGCCTCTGCTACCTTGCTGCGGCGGTCCGCCAGTTCCGTGGCTGCCGACTCGGCCTCGTCCCCGGCTCTCCCTCCATCCCACGCTTCATGCACCACAGGATCCCGACCAGCACAAAGAACCCCACAATCGAGCACACGGCAATCACGGCAAGGATACCCCCAGACAGCTGCTCGTTGCTGCTGTCGGACTTGCCGTTGAACGGCTCCGCCGTGCTGTCCGGCGTCCACGTGTAAAGAATGGCGCCAGACGGCAGATTGGGCAGGGAAATCGGCAGCGTCTTGGTCTCGGACTTGTGCCACTGCGCGACAAGCGGCTGGCGCAGGAAAACCGTCATCGTCGTCTCGTCTGCGTCGTCTCGGGCTCTGCTCCGCGGGCCTGCGCGGTTGCGGTCGCGCGCGTGGTGCTGGTCGATGAGCTCACACATTCCCCTGCGCCATATTTATAGCCACTAGGATATACCCATGTAAGCAAAACACGTTTTCTCTCTGCTGCGTTCCTGGGAAACAGGTTTAAATGGTGCACATGTAGCTGGCGCAGCAGTGTGCTTCTGAATGTGCTCCCTCGCCCGAGGACCTCAGCGCGGCGTTGTAGTAGATCCATCCGCTCGGACAAACGGCCGGGCTAAACGTAAAGTTCTCGCGGTCCCAGCCCGGCGGGTTGCAGAACGAGAACCGGGCGTCTGCCGTGTCGGACTGGTAGTACTGTCGGTAGTGCGTCGATGTTGTGAACCGGCCGCTGTCGTAGAACGTGCTGGTGGTGTTTAGGTTTCCGAACAGCGAGGCGCACTCGCTGGGCTGGGTGAAGAACGTGGTGAGCGGAGGGGCGGCCGCAGAGGACGCTGTAGAAGTTGCCCTGGCCATGTCTTCTTGATGGACGCGTGCGGCTTGGACCGTCAGGCCGTGGATGCAACGGCTCACAGGCTATCGAGACAGTGGGATGCCGAGACATGAATACTGTCATGGGCGTTGTATTGATGATGGGGAGGCAGGGACTTGGGGATATCGGGTTGGATTATTGCTAGGGGCTTGGCACTATCAGTACAGCCCTGCCTTTGAAGTGAGCTTGATGCATATCATTTAGTCTTAATATACAGGAAGCTGGGGTAAAAGAGCACCTTCCGTGTTCATGCGCGTGGCGTTCAGAGCCAAGCTGCTGCAAATCAGGCTGCGCACAACTCATGCAGCACGTGTAGGCTTTGCAAGCAATGGTAGGTTGAAATCAGGCCTGAACAGGGCAGCTATCACTCTCAAATTAGGAATACATGCATGTGAGGAGTCAACGGATCTGCAGTTTCGGCTTTCCACCAGCTTGGCTGAGAACGGCGTGGCAATAGTTGCCGGTGTTGGAGAATGATTCTGTTCTGGCTATTCTAAACCCTTCTCACAGGCACTTGCATAATATTCTACAAGAGAAAATATAATCGTGTTTCAGCTGTGTACAAGTTTATGCCGGCTGCGCACATGGCTAGCGAGCAGAGTCCACCTGCTCCATCTAAGCAAGGCTCGGCCGGTCGAGTACATGGAATCTCGCCCTGCGAAAGTTCTACTACCAAATCGACATCTCTGATACTGGATTTACGATGCCCAATGGCCAGCACCGTACAGTCTCCAAAGTACTGATTCATGACCTCCTGAGCCGTCTTCTCCATTCCCTGCTCCACGCTGCTCGTCGCCTCGTCAATGAGCACCACCCTGCTGCCCGTGTCTTGACAGCGCACAACGCCACGCGCCAGACACAATAGCTGCATCTGAACATGCGAGTACCTAACATTGTCAGGCATCGCATCCAGCCCTACCTGTTCCAGAGGGCCCCAGATACCGAGACGTGTCAGTAGCTCCTGGAGCCTCCGTGTCCTCGCGCTCGGCTTCCTGGGACTTTTTCTCACCGGTCCCTGCCGTCGGCGTGTTGAGCGTGAACGGCAGCAGACTGACGCGGACAGAGGCGCCCAGCTTGATCTGGTCGTGTGAAATGGTCACGACGCGGGACCGCAGCTCGTCTAGCGGGACCTGCGAAATGTCGATGCCGTCAATCTTGATGATGCCGTCATATCTGAGGAGGCCTGGGAGAGCTAGTAGAAGAGAACTCTTGCCTCTGAGTTGAGCTATGAGTTAGCACAAGTGCTGTGCGACCTTTGTTGGTAGAGCTTGTGGCGGACTTACCTGCCAGTACGGCCAACGACTCCTATTTTCTTGCCCTGCGCCGATAGAGAGAGAGATGTTGTTGAGTATTGGCGGAAGGTGCAAAACATCACTGAATGTTGGACTAGCTTCGTTTTGGAATGCCATGGTAGGTCGTTGACAGTACCTATATCGAGCAGTAACATCGACAAGCTCAATAGCGCCCCCTGAAGGCCAGTCGCCCGGTACAACCTTGCCTCGGTCATTGGGTTCTTGCGGCGTGCGCTTCATGAAATTGCGTAGCTGTGCTAGAGCTCCTACGAAAGTCTCCAGTCCAGTCCAAGCACTGATTAGCTGCTCCATCGTCTTTCCAAACAATATCAAGTTGAGAACCGCCAGGCTCACTGCCGTTTCTGACGTGGACTTGGTGACAGAGAGCGTCAAAGACATGAGGACAGCAGCAATGACAGTGCTCAGCAGGCCCAAAATCAATTGCAGCCATTGCTGGATAGAATCTATGTAATATACGCCCTTTTGCGAATCGTCCAAGAACTTGAAGGCTTCTTCCAGGTTCGCCTCTTGCCAGCCGAATGCCCTGATGTATACCAAGCCCTCGGTTGTCTCCTGAAAATGGGCACACAGCGGCGATTTAGTCTCTAAATCAGTGGCCCTGACCTGCCTCGACGTGCAAAGGTAAAAGCGTTGGACGAAGTAGATGGCAATGGCGATAAACGAGAGAAGGATGGCCATGTATGAAGAGCCGGATGCGATAATGCCGGCCTAAATTGTCGTCGTGAAGAACACTAGATGTATCGTCAGCAAGTGTCGTCATGAGGAGGAGAAACTTCATGTCGATTATTTCGTACTGGTAGTTGTCCGAACAAAGGTAATGACGAGGGCACGGATGATTAATGTCATGTCTTGACTAAACCGGTTAACCATGACACCGTTATCGGTAGTACCTAAGAATCCAAGCGTCGCGCGTAGGACAATGTCGACAAGCTGCTGGTGCAAGCTGAGCGAGGCACGCGGCATAAGCTTCATCAGAAACACAGCGACCGCGCCAATCAAGATGAAGACTGCAACCACAGCAATCTATGCATACCCGATGAAGAAGGGTTATTCTCAGGGTCGTGCTCGATCGACAGCCGCATGTACACGTCGGGGGCCAGTTCGAAAATCGACCCGATGCACATCATAGCAGCGTAAAGGAGCAGCTTGTCTCTTCCAATGGGGTCGATAAAAAGCCAGTAAAGACTCATGTCCCCCTTCTGAGTAGCTTCGTTCTTCTCTTCCAAGATAGTGGCAGACTTGAGCTGTGCCTTTCCGGCTCTGGCTCCTGGGCGGCTTCATGCTCTACTTCGCTCGTCTTGTCAGGGTTCAGGGAGCGAATCATTTCCATGCGAGCCTCTTTATCGTGAGAATTGATGTCTAGCGTTGCGTGTCCGTTGCCGTCAAGAACGATCAGTTGGTCAACAACATCGAGACATTCCGCTGTTCAACAGTCAATTTTGGCCCATTGTGTGTTGGGAAGCTAATGCAGTACTCACGCAAGAATGTACAGAAAACAACAGTGGAATGCGATTCTCTGAGCATGCCCTCCTCGCCGCACAGCCTAAACAAAATGGAAAGGGCGGTCGTGTGATCGAGCGAGCTGAAGACGTCGTCTAGCAAGATCAACGCTTTACGAGCATACAGTGCCCGAGCAAGTCCCTAACGCAAACATTAGTAGGAAGCATATCGAATCAGGATATGGACACAAATACGAACCACGCGCTGCCTCTGGCCACCACTCAGTCGAGACCCTCCGCTACCGACCATGTAATCAGCGCCTTGAGGCACCAACTCGAGGTCCCGACAGCGCATCACTTTTCGAAAACGGGTCTCGCCATATGGCAATGGGCCGACAACATTTTCCTTGATGGTGGCATTTCGCAGCCAGACTGTTTGCCCACCCACCGCAATGTCGGTTTCGCCGAGGAAAATTCTTCCGTCCGGAATCTCGGCTTCGCCCAAGATACTTTGCAGCAACAACGATTTTCCACAGCCGTTGATCCCTACCGCCCCGTTAATAGAACCGGGTAGAAGTGCGAAATCGAGGTCTTTGAAGACAGGTGTTTGAGCTCCAACGGGCGCGACACTCGTGCCAGAGAACTCGACGATCGGGTGAGAGGAGGATTTTACTTGCACGCCTTGGTCCTCAGAGATTAGACACCTTTTAGTTCGCTGGTCTTTTCGCTCCTCTAGTGCGAGAAAGGCCTGGATGCGCTCGAAACAGCTAAACATAGCCTTCATTGAAGGATATCCGCCTAGCAGCAAAGATAGCGGTTCTTTGATCAGGGCCACGATGGAAAGGCTGGGAAACACGGTGGCCGCGGAGAGCCTCCCGCTAAAAGTATTCCAGAACAGGGCTGCGGCAATCACCACGACGGGCGTTATAAACTCTGCGCAAAGAACTGCCACGACCGAGACGGACTGTAGAGCACGAAACTTGTTTGAAGAGGCCGTCTCTACCTCGCGCAGTCTCTGAAAGTATACGCTGATGGTCGGGCCCAAACCAAACATCTTGATTGCCTTGAGCTGATTGATAACTTGAGACGTTTTGGATACCCTGATCTCGATGCTCTTGTTCCAAGCTGCAAATGCTGTGGCCATCCAATTCCCAATAAAGTAGGTGCCAATAGCAGACGCCACCAAAGGTGCAAAAACAACAAAACATGACTGTCCGACGAAGAGCGACAGGATGTAGACGCCTAGGCCGAGCCCCACGAACGTCATGATGAGCTCGTATATCTGCGGTAGACCTGAGGCAATTCCCTCGATATCCGCACTCATGAGGGTGATTGCAGCCGACTTTTTGGCGTCCGACTGCGAAATCCGAAGGCTCTTGTCAAACATGTGGGAAATGAGGGCACCGCGGATGCGAGTGTTGAGGTGAGTGCTCAAATGGGCTGTCATTGTTTTGCATACAACGGCGCCGCCGAATGAGAATATTGTTGCGATGAGGAGAAGGCCTCTCTCGAAATTTCCCACAGTTGCGTCGTTAATCACAAGAATGGTTCGATGCAGGATAAAGGGCTGGGCGAGGATGCATCCACTCTGGCCAAGACGAGGGAGGGCGATTGACGCAAAAAAGAGCTTTCAGCTACAAATGCAGGAAAGAAAGAGGGATCTTCTGGATACTCGACTTGTCTTGCCCCAGTGATGCTTGAGCTGAGGATACAGCACACGCGTAGCAAGATCGGGCCCTAGGTTATTCAGGTCAGACAAGACAAGAGCGCCACGGAAGCCCCGAATGAGCAATGGGTAGAGATGGACAAAGAACGCTCGGCTCCAGAAGCCGCTGACAACTTCATCTCCCACAATCCTGTGAAGCTGGGGGTTGATCAGCAGGTTTTCTTTGAGAGCTCTTGGAGCCCGAGAAGAACTGCCCGAAGAGCGCCGGCGGCAGCAGCCAGCGCACCCAAGTTGGTCAAGCCAGTGCGAATGAAGAATGAGCGACTCCTGATGATATCTGCAACAATGGTGAGGAAGAGGTGGACGCCGGAGAAGGCCGACGTGCCAACAGCGCGACGGTGTTCCACATGGACGACTGCGCCAACAGCAACGACAGCCACGAGATGCCAGCGCAGCCGCAGGCAGGGCAGTCACAGGGCGAAAATGGCTCGACATGGCTCGACAAACGAGGCTCGCAATGAGGGTTCCAATCAATGCGACAGTCACAGTCTAAAAGCCCTATTAGTCGGAAACTGCGCATTGCACAATGGCCCGAGACGTACCAACTTGGTCCACAGTAGCGAGCTCGGTCGAACAGAAAGAGGGTTGTGCAGCTGATGCCGCACAATGACGGGAGAGATGGCGAGAAAATGCCAGAGAGCACAATTTTGAAAAGGACATCCTCAAAGGTCAGAGTAAGATCCAAGATTGCTTTTTGCGGCGGCCAGAACGCGTTGTCAGCGAGTGCAGAGGCCATGGCGCTCCCGTGTGAAGAGAAGAGTTATCGGGTTGCAGTTGCAAGTGATGTCCGGCAGCGTCGCGTGCGTAGTCGTAGAGTAGTGATCATAAATAGCAGAAGAAGAGGAGGAGAGCCAGCTGCAGCGACACCTATTTAAAAGTCCCTTTGGTAATGTACCAGTACATGAGTTTCTGAGGGAGCTGCAGTTGGGTGCATTCCTGCAGACGATGTGGCCGAGCGGCCCGCGAGTGGTGTCGACGGCTGGGGTTGGGAGGCCAAGCAACCAACGCGGCAAAACTGAGCATAATGGCATCTCTTGGACAAATTTCTAGTTTTTATAGGACAGCACTGGCTCGTAGATCCTTTCCTCTGTTGGTCTACTTGTGCACAGAGAAGACGAATTGAGCAGTACACTTGTACCAAACAGAAGCCAGCCGTTGCCTGAGGGCACACTGTAAGAACCTGTTGGAAGCGTAGGTGCCGCTGCTCAACGCAATTTCAGCCCATCATAATAGTATTTGAGAAATTTAGCATGCTCGCGCGGAGCATGGGCTGAAGTACGTGTTACTCGACAGCTGAAGACGCTCGTGACGGTTCGCTGACCAAACAAGGTTGCCAGGTTTTTATTTTTTGTAATTTATCCGCAATGCTCGCTCGATAAGTCTCATACTTCAGCGCGCTGGATCAAAAGCGAGTGCTGGCTGGTGTTGGCCGACGCCTTCGACTGACCGCTGGCGCGCGGTACAGCGGCGCCATGCTGAGATCCGCCGCGACAGCAGCTTTGTAACATCAACTAACCCCTCCGTAGGTGTCGAATTTCCTTTAGCTCTGGAGGCGGGCCTGAGTTCCTGCGGGTACTATGGTGAAATGTGGTTATGCCCTTCTTTTGAGATCAGCGATACTACTTGGCAAGATTTATTGCGCAAGCTGGGGTCTATGCTGGGCAATGCTTGCTTCAAGGGCCAGCCAGGTTGCGTCTCTGATCTGGCCCACCACCACAGGACGGGCCTACGACTTGTAAGCAACGCCTGCAGTGTACCATCAGGGTGGCACAATCATGACCTTGCAGCCTGGGTGCATTCAAGCCAGCTACAGCACGTCATGGCTTTACGGTAAAGGTGGAGGACGAGGCGGCGCCGTCGCGGTGAAAGAGCACCGATGCCAACCCCGCGGGGCCAGCCAAGCTCCCCCGCACCAAAGCAGAGCTAGTCCTGAGCAACTCGTCACCATCAAACTACAAATATACAATAAACTAGCAAGCAAAAAAATGCCTCTCATCGTACCGACTCGCACCAAGCCCAGGGTCATCCTGGGTCTCATGACCTTTGGCCCCAGCAAGGAGGCCGGCGCGCGCATCACCGACGTGGCGACGCTGGGCAAGGCGCTCGACACGCTGCAGGCGCGGGGCTACGACGAAGTCGACACGGCCCGCGTCTACGTCGACGGCAAGCAGGAGGCCTTTACCCGCGAGGCCCGATGGAAGGACCGCGGCTTCACCCTGGCTACTAAGGTCGAGTACCCGTCCAAGCCGGGCAGCAACAATGCGCAGGCTGTCAAGGCGTCTGTGGAAAAGAGCCTGGCTGAGCTGGGCGCCGACTGTGTAGATGTAAGTGAGGCCAAACTGCATCATCATCGACCATCACCGGCCGAAAGGAAGAAAAAATGGAGAATTGACTCATTGCGCCGCAGATCCTCTACCTCCACTGCCCAGACCGCGCCACCCCCTTTGCCGAGACGCTCGAGGCCGTCAACGAGCTGCACAAGGCCGGCAAGTTTGTGCGCCTCGGGCTCAGCAACTTTGCCGCGCACGAGGTGGCCGAGGTGGCGCTGACGTGCAAGTACAACGGCTGGGTGCGGCCGACCGTGTACCAGGGCATGTACAACTGCATCACGCGCCACATTGAGCAGGAGCTGTTTGTCGCCTGCCGCCGCTACGGGCTCGACATTGTCGTCTACAACCCGCTCGCCGGCGGGCTCTTTTCCGGCAAGATCCGGTCCAAGGACGTCGTGCCCGAGAGCGGCCGCTTCTCCAACGAGGCGGCCACGCTCGGCGACCGCTACCGCGAGCGCTACTTCAAGGACGGCGTGTTTCGCGCGCTGCAGATTGCCGAGCAGGCCGTCGCGGCGCACGACGGCCTGACGCTGATTGAGACGGCGCTGCGGTGGATGGTGCACCACTCGGGCCTGCGGGTCGTCGGCGGCGGCGGCGGCAACGACGGCATTATTGTCGGCGTGTCGAGCGTCGAGCAGCTCGAGGATAACTTGGACAATGTCGAAAAGGGCCCGCTGCCCGACGACGTGGTCGCGGCGCTGGACCGCGCCTGGGAGGCGGCCAAGCAGGATGCGGTGCCGTACTGGCACGGCAAGCTCGAGTACGCGTACAATCCGCAGCAGGTGCTGTTTACGCCGGGTGCAAAGTAGAGATGGGGGGAGGAGGCTTCGTGTCTGGGAGACGGCGTGGATGGCGTGGTGGACGCATCATGCTTTGCTGCAGCATGGGTACGACTGACCTGGGCGCAAGGCACATGTGGGATGCGCTGCGTTCAAAGGCCCGGAGCGAGCAGGCGTATATATATATATATACATGACCTTGTCAGATTTTGATGCAAAGAAAAGAGAAATGCTGCCCGTGAAGCCCGTATGCTCAATTCAACCCCGGCGTCGTGCAGATGACTTGGGCCCTGTGACCTGAGACGGCCAGTGACCAGCATGCACTGCGCTGAGCAAAGCAGCTCCAAAAGGCGCTGAGAGCAAGTTGCCGGCGAAAGCAGTGCCTTTGTACTTTCAGCTTGGTTCAAAGAAGAGGTTTTACTAAATTTATCATTCATTAGACGACTCACGTTTCATGGCGCCAACATGGTTTTTTCTCTCCCGGATCCCCCCTCGAACCCCCTAAAGTTCCCCGCTGTGTAGACCCTCCACGTTTGCGGTCATGTACAGTGGCTTTGCTCAGTGACGCTTCAGTGGGCTCAGCTGGCCTCAAACGGCCACATCCGTAACGGGGTCGAGGATACGAGCTGACCTGGTAAAGCCCTTTTTCTTCCTCACCCGTTCATGTCCTCTCTCCTCGTTGTTTGCATTCAACCCCAACGACAACCCTCGAGCCGGCCAAGGAACAATTGTCGAATACCACGACATCCTTGAGTCGATTCATTGCGACCCATTCTGCAAAACCAGAACCCCCGTCTCGAACCAATACATGCCAGACCCCGACAACCCTTCCTCCACTTGTTTGCGGGATCCCCTTTCAACCACCGTTTTCACCAGGCTCGTAAGACAGCCTCTAGGATAGATTCCGACGTACCACACTCTTGCTCGCGTGCTTCCATGCTTTGACCGGTCAACTCACTCGCTCGCGCCCTTGCTCTGTCAAATTCTCGCTACCCAGGAGAATCGTAAATCGTCACTCGCTTCACACACACACACACACACATCTCCAAAGAACCATGTCGCGACCCAACGACGGCGTCTACGCCACGCCTCTACTCGCCAAGCCCGAAGACGACCACGCCAACCACGACGCCGCCGAGCGCGGCCGCTCCAACGGCACCCTCACCCCCAACGGCCGCACCGTGCCCGCCCTCGTCGTCGCCGCCCGTCCCAATCTCTCGCGGCGCTCCACCGCGCTGCGTTCCCGCAGCCCACGCGGATTCGCCGCCGAGCAGGCCGCGCGGAAAAAGTACACCTACGCCGCCTTTTTCCTCGTCGTCTCGCTCGTCTCCTTTTGTCTCCAGACGGAGCTGAGCGCGTACATCCAGCACGACCTCGGCTGGGACAAGGCCTACTGCATGATGTACTTTACGCACAGCTCGTGGATCGTGCTGTGGCCCGCGCAGCTGCTCGTGCTGCGCCTGCAGCGCCTCGACCAGCCGTGGCCCGTCTTCTGGCGCCGCCACGTGCAGCTGCTCAAGTCGACGGCCCTCATGGTCGAGATGCAGACGCTCGACGTCTTTGGCGCCACGCTCCAGTACAGCGCGCGCTCCGTCCGCTACATGCTCCGCGTCACGGCCCTCGTCACCACGGCCCTCACCGTCGCCGGCCTCAGCTGGTACGTCGCCGTCAGCATGACGACGCCCTCGGACCTCACGGCCATTTACAACTGCTCCGCCTTCTTCGCCTATGCCTTTTCCGTGCCCATCCTGCGCGAGCCCCTGCGCCTCGACAAGTCGGTCGCCGTGCTCATTGCCATTTTCGGCGTGCTCGTCGTCGCGTACGGCGACACGGGCTCTACCACCGAGGGCGGCGAAGCCACCACTGCCGGCGCCGGCCCCAGCGTCGACACGGCCAAGAACCGCTTCCTCGGCAACATGGTCATTGGCTTCGGCTCCGTGCTCTACGGCCTGTACGAGGTCCTGTACAAGCGCCTCGCCTGCCCGCCCGACGGCGTCTCCCCGGGCCGCGGCATGATTTTCGCCAACACGTTTGGCTCCCTCATCGGCCTTTTTACGCTGACGGTGTTGTGGATCCCGCTGCCGCTGCTCAACGCGGCCGGGCTGGAGCAGTTTGCGCTGCCCGACGCCGCCACGGCGCGCCTCGTGCTCATGGCCGTGCTCTGCAACGCCGTCTTTAGCGGCTCCTTTCTCGTCCTCATCTCGCTCACGTCGCCCGTGCTGTCGTCGGTCGCCGCGCTGCTCACCATCTTCATCGTCGCCCTCGCCGACTGGGCCCTCACGGGGCAGCCCCTCAGCGGCGCCGCCATGCTCGGCGGCTCCATGATCATTGTCGCCTTTGTGGCCCTGAGCTGGAGCACGTACCGCGAGATGACGGAGCACGAGGCGCAGAAGCTGGCGGTGGATCTGACGGACAGCGATGACGAGGATGACAATCTGAGCGGGAGCGATACATGAGCGAGCATTACATATTTCATCTTCTTGGCCCTTTTCATTTTTAGCTTACTGCACTCTCTTTACACAGTCCGGGGTTTCTCATTTTTTTTGTCATCATCATCACTTGTGTTGGGTACAATGTGCACTTTTTAGTTGGATCCAATCTTGCATATCCGGGGTTCTGTTTGGGAAAGACATGGCGCATCACAGTAGACGGCCCGTCGTGGCCGGGTCAGCTTTATAGACACTGCCAGGAAGAGCAGTCATACTCGAATGCACACGGCGCATAATACACTGCGCCGATTGATTGCTTGACATGTACTTTTTTGTCCAAACGTCTGGCCGTAGAGAGGGGTATTCCTCTTTGTGCTACACGAGAATAAGAAAAACGCCCAATCCCCCAAGCCCAAACTCCCAACACCACCCCACCACGTCACACAAACGATGCATCCCAGCCCCAACATTGCTTTTTACATCACGTTGCCTTTTACAGCCACTCGGATGACAAGGGCTGCATCGCCATGGCCGCGCTCCTGCTTCTCTGCCTGCTCTTTTCCCGCGCCAGATTCCTCACAAAGCGCCCACGCCTCTCAACGTCCCAGCACGCGGAGCTCGCGCGCACCGTCTCGACGGCCTCTTGCCAGGCCACCTCGTCGCCCCCGGCGTCGCCCGTCTCAAACACGTGCAACGCCTTCCACTGGCGCTGGGGGCCGGGGATGAAGATGGCCGCAAAGAGCATCCCGTACACGGCGTCGCGCTCCATGACGAGGTCCTCCATGTCCAGGCCCTCGAAGCGGCCGTCGTACCCACTGCTGCCGCCGCCGCTGCTCCCGTCGTGACTTGTGTCGTGGCGTACGTCGACGCCGCGGGGCATGACTTGAACGTAGAGCTCCTCGAGGCGCAGCGCGGGGCAGACGACCAGCAGCGCCGACTGGACGTGCGTGGCCATGGGCATGACGGCGACGTAGGCGAGGCGCCGCAGTGAGCGCCGCAGGAAGCGTCGCGTGGCGGGGTCGCGCGAGGCGAGCAGGCTGAGGAGCGGCGAGGGCGGGACGCCGCCGTAGGCATCCGACTTGTAGATGGAGACGGAGGAGCCCTCGTTGGCGAGGAGCGCGGTCCAGCGGCGGCGGGGGGCAAAGAGCTCGCAGGGGAGGTTGTCGCACGGCGGGGCGGCAACGGACCGCGTCGTCGAATCTTGGGTTCGCGCATCATCATCATCATCGTCTTCTTCCGGTGGCGGCAGGCTGCCGGCACGGTCCGGGCGCGAGACGGAGAGGAGGTGGTACCGCGTCATCATGAGCGGCTGGCACTGGGTGTAGACCTTGCGGCCGAGCATGGTGGCGAGCACGACGGGCGCGGCGAGGATGCTGACGCGCAGAGGGTCGACGACGGCGAAGAGCAGGTCCCAGAACCAGGTATTCGCCCACGTCGCGTGGCTGTTGGCCTCGGCCAGGACCAGGCTCGCCGTCTCTGACAGCACCACGCTCTCCGCATCTTCCTCCTCCTCGTCCTGCTGCTGCTGCTGCACCACGGTGCTCGGCACCAGGCCGTATTTACCTACGAGCTCCGTCGGGTCGTCAATCAGATGCTCCGGGCACGGCACATGCAGCATCAGGCTCTCCACGTCGCGCAGCCCGTGCTCCCGCAGAAACGCCAGCACCTCGAGCCCTTGCGTGTCGACGCCCGGCGACGACGGCTCTTGGAGACGACGCAGCGTCCAGAGCACGTGTCGAAAGAGGCGGGGAAGCACGGCGGCGCGCCACCGACGACACACGCGCGAGGCAGACTTGAGCGGGTACCTGCGTGACGATCCGGGGTGGTGGTGGTGGTGGATGTGGCTGCCATGGGGTCCGCGCGCAGCATAGTAGTCGTCCATGAACGTCGAGGCGTCATGGCGGAAGCGTGGCTCGAGCGAGGACGAGGCGTCGAGGTGGGAAAAGATGGCGACGAGGAGCTCGTTGGGGAGGCGGTAGACCGCCGAGGCGGCTCTCGGCGTACCTGGGTGGGCAGTGGTGCATGGCGGGGTTGTCGACATGGGGTGTGTGCGTGTGTGTGCGGATGGTTGGGAACAAGAGGGAAAATGCCAATTCAATTCAAAGTCTTTTGAATAATGGATCGAGTTGGGGTATTATAACAACGAAAGATGGTGCATTGAAAGGAAGAAGCCAGAGAAGAAGGGTTGTATATGGATGTATCTGAGCTGAGGGGTCAACTTCGCTTTTCGCTCGCCTGCCGATGCCTGCCGCCAGAGTAGCTGGCATCGGCCACCCATCCAGGCCGTCCATCCATCTCAACGATTCTGTTGCAGGCGCTTATGCCGCAGCTGTTTCGAAAGGACAATTCAGAGCAACAATGACGAATCAAGAAAACCCTGTCTTGCAATGTAGCTATTTCATTGCATCGCTCATCAGCGACTCGGACCATAAATGGTGGTATTGTCCCGCTGTCTAATCTGCATCAAGCCCACTGAGCTGGGACACCACCAGATCGCGATCCATAGACTCGGGATTTTTCCCTCAGCCTATCCAGCCGCTAAAACAATCCAGCCGCGCTGATGCCATCAGCAATGCCACGCTTATTGCCGCTCGGCAGCTCTTTCGACAGCCCTAATTTCCGCCGCACTATATTTGTTAGCACGCAGCTTCCTGTTCCTTATTTTTTTTTTCCAACGTACCCTTTTCCATGCCCCCATGGACTTCTGGCTGGGCCGCCGCCGCCTCGGCCCAGATCCGACAGCACCACATGGCCACCAGCGCATCCAGCACGCCCCCCTCCATCCTCTCCCTCACTCGCAGCCGCTTGCACGCCCCGTCCTCTTCTACCGCCAACACCACACCCTCTGCATCCATCCACTCGTACGCGCCGCCGCCGCCGCCGCCGCCGCCTCCCTTGCCCATGACGACCTGAAAC
This sequence comes from Akanthomyces dipterigenus, assembly GCA_030783385.1. NCBI lineage: Eukaryota > Fungi > Ascomycota > Sordariomycetes > Hypocreales > Cordycipitaceae > Akanthomyces > Akanthomyces dipterigenus. Next base: position 8,218 of record JARJRE010000597.1, on the reverse strand, counting down.
AGCAGCTGGCCCTTGTCCTCGTACCTGAGCTCCCCGTCCTTGGCCTTTTCCCGCACCGGCAGCACCTTGTACTCGTCCGCGCGGAGATGATGCGCCTTCTTCTGCAGCCCGTACGTGCCTGCGTGCGTCGTCCTGGTCCGCGGCCTCACGTAGTAGGCCGGCGCGTCGTGGCCCGTCGCGGCCGGGCCGGTCGGGTGCACCAGGTCAAAGACGTGGCGCCTGCGCGTCTTGACGCGCGCGCCGCTGCTGGCCGGCCCATCTGCGGCTGCACCGAGCGCCGCCTCGGGGTCATTCTCGGTGAGGGTCTGCGTTGTGAGGGTGGTGGTGGTAGTGGTGCGCTCGATGCGCGTCAGCTCGACTGTGCTTGTGGCGTGCCCGAGGTGGGCGACGCCCCGGTCCGTCTCGTACAGCGCCGGCGCGTCGTCGGACATGCCGCCGCGGATGCTCTGCCCGTCGAGGACCAGCACGATGGGCTCGTGCATCGACGTAGCGTCGTGCTGCGGCGCCGCGACGCTGTCCTCGTAGGTCGGCGGCTGGTCGGCCTTGTGTGGTTCCGTGCTCATAATGACTGCGTAAACAACGAGTCTATGGTCTACAAATTTTGACTCGAGTGCACCAAACTGGCCAGCTGTCCGTCTTATCCCTCTTATGTATCACTGAAAGCAAACGACGAATCACACGCACCCCACTGATCATCGTCAGCCTGACAGTTCCGCCCGTTATGCTTAACCACAACGTCATAAATGTCCACCTGATGCGTCATGAGCGTTCCACCCACAGCCTTGCCAGCAACAGCCCCGGACAACTGTCTTGTAGCCAGTGAAACCTGGCGGCCACGGTGAACAGTCAGGAGCGGATAGTAGACAGGCCGTGACAGGCAAACAGGGCTCTGTCTCCCATCTCTTTCCGAGTTGGTGGTCTCAGGTGGCGCAAGATAATTGGTCAAGATAGACTCACTTGTGGCCAGCCTGGCTGAGAGACATGCCACGTCAGAGCCCCTTGTTCCAGCACTCAGTTGTTCTGTTGAAGGTAATAATGCATTTCGATGTGCGCGTTGACAGATTGATCGTGTGATTCGTGGCGTTGCTCTTTGTAGTCCACGGCACAATATATGTTTGAGGCGGCTGGCCAAGGAGCGAAAGAGGCGGCCAGGACGCTCTACCGCGGACAACCACGTAAAAAGTGCGCCGCCACGGTATTTGCAAGAAATATTGAAACCACACAAGCCTAGATGATATAGATCCATTTTGATTATTATAAATTAAAACATTAATCCAACATCTCGCGTATACATATTAATTTCCCCCAAGGCACACTTTATTCTCAACCCACTGCCCCATCGGTCTTATTACCGTTACCATGCAGCATGGCGAACAATTGAATTCAGCATAAATGCCCACAAGGGGCCGACTCTGGATGTCCCCTCATAAACGACCACATGTTATCAATGCCGCTCTACAGGAGAGCAGCAGCGGCCACAACCGCAGCGACAAGACCGCCCTGCACCTTGCCCGCCGCGCCCGTCACCACAGGCACAGTCGAGGCCGTCGTGGAGCTGCCGCCATTCTTGACAATGGGCTTGCCGCTGGCGTCGACGAGCAGCGGGCAGCCATCAACAGCCTTGCAGCTCTGACCGTTGGGGTACTGGTGCGCCGGGTTGCACGAGTAGCGGCCCTGTGCGTCGTAGGCGCCGGGCGCGGCGCAGTTGGTGGCTGCAATGCCCACGACGGAGGTGGCGAGGCTGAAGAGAGTGCTGGTTCTCATAATGACAGGAAGCAGAGTATGATTCGGATAGATGAAGGGAAGAGTGCTGGGATGCTCAGTGTTTAGGATGCGGCCGAGTGTTTATATACATCGAGACCGCTTCCGAGACAGCTTCCGACGGGACAAAAGAGAAGTCATCTACTCCGTGCTGAATGCGAGTCTTTCGTCTGCAAGGCGAGACAAGGGCTGGTATGCTTCAGCAGCTCCGTCGCTCCACACGAGGCCTCTTTCCTGGAGCTATTGGCATTGGCTAAATCGTATAATCCCGGCTGCTGAGACTCGCGACCCGCTGCCAGAACTTGTTGCAGCCGCTAGTGATGTCATTGTATAGGACGATCCAGGCATCGAATCACATCAGGCGCTCAAACACCCGCCCCTTCTCGTATTCCCAGGCTTCAGGCTCCATAGAACCAGGAACCATTGTTTATTTTGGGGGCTTTTTGCCCCCATCATTCGTGCGCTTGAATCGGGTTCTCGCTAGCTCTATTTCCAATACGGATACACCGAGCTCATTCCTCGTTGCGCTCGGTGACGCTCAATCACCATACCCACAGTTACATTGTTAGTACCCGGCCCGTCGGGCCACACCTCAAGGTGAGCCAGATATACCCTTTACATAGTACAGGGCGATAGGCTACTGGCAGAGCACAAGATGCACCCCTCCAACCCCCGGCTGCTCGGCATTGGCCCGCCGCGAGGAAACCGCTAGTTAGCTTTACGCTCCATTGATGGCTATGCGTGTTGAGTCAGGGAGCGGCTGAAATACCGTCATGGCCGAATCTAGCTGCCTTGCTAGACAATGACGGGTGCCAGTGGAGTGCTACTGGTCATTGTGGCGATCGCAAGAAGCACGGTGACTTTGGCCCGGACAGAAGGAGAAGATGCGTAAAGGAAAGAAGCCTGGTTGAATACGAGCTTCTGCACAGACTGGTATGCAGTACGGAGTCAGCTCGACAAAGTGACCTGCTTAATGCAGTTAGTACGGAGCATTGCCAATCACGTAGAGATGCAAGACGCGCTGCAAGAACCGCCACTTTGAAATGTACGGCAGGGAATACGAGCAAGGTGTCATTCGCTGGCCCAATCCGCCCAGGATAGAGGAGGAATGCTGGGAGAAAACGCGACGCGGGACAACAAGTGGTTTACTGCCTAACAACCGTCCTTATTAAGCACTATATATGAGTAAAACTTCCAAGTTTACGAATAAACTAATGGATTATAATCTATAAAATAAAGATAAAGTTATTTATCATCTATTTAAAGATGAATTTAATTATTTTACTGACATCTTATTACGAATGTCGCACTGTCCCCTGTGCAGGTAGTGACTTATGACATGCCCTGGACGGACATTTATATTTTCAATGCATTCATCATAGTAGGGAGCCGCAGACCATTTGTTTGCCTCGTCGTGGAGTGCACGCCGTGACTTTGAGATGTCGTCGAGGAGTCTGAGCGGCCCGTCTTTCATCGCTATCCTGGTGCGCGTCGGCGTAGGCATAGTCTCTCTTGCCGACGGTCGTCGCAGCGACTACCACTTTGTGATTTTCGAGCAGCAAGTAAAGTTCAGGTAGGGATCAATAACTCGAGAATAAAAGAGCAAAAAAAACGACAAGAAACAGGAAACGGATCCCCCAGTCCACTTACATTGCAACCCGGCCGGAATCGGGAAAGGCACCAGGAATCCGCAACTCTTCAGCTTTTAAAGCAGCAAATGCAGCTCGCTCTCGTACGTGGCTGGCCACATGTCAATTCTACAGGAGAGATTACTGGCGTCCACATCTGCGGCCATGAGCAGCTGCTCTGGCCCAGACACAGACACGCTGCTACGCAGCGCTGTTCGCCGGCTTACCTGGCTGTTTGTTCGACCTCTCTCCCCGACTCTTTTCGCGACCCGCCGTTGTAGAGCGGTGGACAGCACGAAATTTTCCCTCTTTAGATTGAGCAGGTTCCTGCTGATGGCGTACTTACCTACCACGTTTTGGGTATCTTGGCGCGGTTTAATAGGGTACTTGCTATGATGGGGGGTCGTTTCGGCCGCCGCGCACATATCCTCGAGGCTGAATCTGATTCACCTGAAATAAAGACACATCTCCTTGACAGCTTCACGACAGCTTCACGACAGTCGCAACTCGAAAAGGCGTCTGCAATCGAATCAAGGTGGTGAGAGAAACCTGCGCAAAGGCCAAGGCATCATACGCGTTCGGGCCGGTCAGCTGACTGGGAAGGGCTTCCACTACAAGGTCCGGCTGGGTTCCAAGAGTTAGTTACAAACAATCTCGATTGGCGATTTCCGTGCTAGAAAAGGCTCGCTGAAAAGCTACAAAAGCTAGCCAGCCAGTGTGTACGATGATCCTTGACGATGGCTTCAGTTAGGACTCACTCGATTCTCCGCTTGCACTGATCGAGTGGCACGTTCTTGGCAAGGCGGCCAAATAAATAGTGTCATCTCGTCGAATTCATGTAGCTGGCAGAGATGCACTCTTGCGCGGACAAAGTATAACGTTTATTCTCAATCTATATGTTTGAAGCTCGGGACAACAGTCTATAGAACGGCGAAGCATTGTGGTGGTGATGGGAGTAGTCATGACCAGCAGCGTAAAGCCGCATCGTGCCGCTTCTATGCTAGACTCCTGACGACTCATTCCTCACTGTGTGGTAAATCAAGGGAGGGAGGCGTCACGACCGGTCAGACACAAGCAAAAGCAAAGGAAACAGGTCTATTCGTGATAATGAAGGAAGAAAGAAGCTGTCCTAAGGGAGAGGCGGCTGTGGCCAGCAGGCCCCAGTGGCTGACTCAGCGGCAGGCCTGGTGGCGACTAGCTATTACTGGGTACCCAGAGGGTTGCTTCCAAAGGGATTGCTTCCAAAAGGGTTGCTTCCAAACGGGTTGCTTCCAGATGGATTGCTTCCAGAGGGATTGCTTCCAAACGGGTTGCTTCCAGATGGGTTGCTTCCGGACGGGCCACTACCAGGGGCGTGGCTGCCAGAGATTCCAGTACTGATTTCACTCTCTGGCGTTTTCTCTGGCGGGCAGATTGAACCGACGGCGCAATTGATATCGTCGCTCGACGCCTCGCTCTCAGACGGAGCATTCTCAGGTGTGTCAAATGCAGGAGGGGGTGCGAAGATATCGTCGTATTCCTGTGAGAGCTGTTCGGAATCTGCGTCGAACAGATTGTGCGTAACGGTGATGACGGGCGATTCGATGGTTTGCCAGTCAGTGGCGTTGCTCACATTGCCAAAGAGAGCCAGGGCCTGGAGGACGATCTTGTATCTTCCTGGCGGCACGTATTGACCAGGCGCAAAGGAGCCGTCCCAGGGCTCCACGGTGGGGAGCAACGCTCTGTTCACATCCCGCGATGTGAAATGCTTAGGATAGCCGGGGAGTTGCCCGAAGGATTGAATGCCATTCGTCTTGACAATCAGAGAGGATGGCATGCATTTTTCCAACCCGGCCTCAGTGGTTGGACATGTGTCAAGTGGGACAATATCTGCGCGTAACTGTGCCGAGCCCAGGCCAATGGCACCGTTTATCAACAGGTTAACCTTGTCCAGGGGGCCTGCCGATTGGCCCGAGTTGGTGACATTGGTAGAGTTGAGCTTGGTGACTGATACTGCATCCGGCACCATCAGAGTGCTGCCGTCATTGCTCGCTCCCTCTTTCGAAACCTCGACAGTACGGTAAGCGAAAACATCCATGGAGCGAAGGGACCCGGCCACCCCTAGGTACGGAACGGTTGCATTTCTGCCGTCTGAGCCGCTGATGCTGATGAAGCCAGACCAAATCGGCAAGCGATCAAGGTCGAGCGCGACACCATGCGGATCAGCGGCAGTCACACTGACCGTGGCCGACTGTCCAGCATTGAGACGAAGCGAAGTATGGCTGATGTTGATGCCTGCCACTGCCTGGGGGATGGCCTCGGGTACCCATGCGTCACCATAGGCAGCACCTAGTTGTGGCTTGCCGGATTGGTTTTCGACAGCGTATAGAGTTGTGGCGGCCATGCTTGAGAGGACATAGTCAACCGCAACTTGACCGGTGTTTGTAATGCGCATTTCGATGGCCGGGACACGGTGCTCAGTATCGTTGAACGCCAGGCTGCTGGGTTCGACAACGGTAGTGGCGTGAGCAGCGTCCCAGGCTCGAACAAGGCCACCACCCTGCTGGGCAACCGTCATCAAGCTGTCGTCCTCTCTTTGTGGAACGGCTGTTGAGCTGAGCAGGCCATTCAGGAGGTCGGGATCGCAGGTACCACGGACTTCTGCCATTAGTGCCAAGATGCCCGCCACCAAAGGAGTGGCAAACGAGGTCCCGCGGACGACATCATAGCCACCACGTTGGAGTGGCGCCGGAACATCGTGCCCGGGAGCACCTACCTTTGGCTTGACATCAAGCTCCCAGGTCGGACCAGCCGACGACATTGGGGCAATTTCGAGCTGTTCCCATCCCTCGACAAAAGAATTCACAGCCGTAACACCACGCCCTGTGGATGGATTCTTGCTGCCGAAGAAGCCTGCCTCCCTTTCGTTGCCGATGCTAACGACGCACGGAACGCCCTTGGCCACAATCTTGGAGACGACCAGAGCCAGGGGCCGCTGTGCCCAGTTTCCTGAAATTGTCGACGAGGAGACGATAATCTGCGCCCCGTCCTCATATGCTCGGAGCCATCCAGCAATCATGTCGTCTTCACTGATTTCCTGTTTACAGCCCACCACGCGGTAAGCGCCTATCGTTGCGTTGGGCGCCGCTCCGACGAAGTCATCCTCAAGGCTGAAGCCGGCCAAGACGCCGGCCACCTTGGTACCGTGTCCATTGCAGTCCATGGGGTCGTCGCTGCCGCGATCTTGAACAAAGTTGGCGCCGACCCTCACGCGACAGCCGTCGCCAAAGCAGCCGCCGAGCGCCGGGTGCGTGTAGTTCACCCCGGTGTCGACCACGGCAATCCTGATGCCACTGCCGCGGACTCCCTCGGCGTGCAGCTGATCCACCTGCGTCCAGATGTGACTCCAGGGGGCGGTGAGGTTTCTTGCCGAGGTCTGACGGCGCAATGGTAGCCGCTTCACGCCACGCGGCTCTCTAGTCTCAGCGCCGGTCCCTCGAACGGATCGCGTTCCGTTCTCCAGGGCTGGGGCGGGAGTTGACATCTGCACCGCCCACACGTCCTTGGCACTCTTGCTCTGCGCCAACGCCTCCTTGGTGAATGTCGAGTTTGACAGCAGCACGGAGAAGCCGGGGAAAATGTCGGACAGGAACTTGTGCCGCACGATGCCACCACGCTCCTCCACCTCCTGGACAAGCGGCTCAATGTCGCTGACGCCATGGCAGGCGACAACAAAGCCACCAGGCACCTCGTTTTTGATGTCTTCGACGCTATCAACGCCACCAATATTGGTGCGCTTTGACTGAGCCAGAGAGGACTGAGCAGTCGCCACAGCGAACCACATAAGCGCTGAAAGCGACGTAAACTTCATGGTATCGGTAATGCGGCAAGTCTCTTATGATGTTGTTAATTCTGTTACCTTTCTCGAGAAAGTTGCGAATACAAGGCGGAGTGAACAGGAGGGAGCATGCGGGTAAATGTATTTTACCTCTTCTAGTTCTAAGAAGTGACACAGAGTCATTATACAGCAGCCACAACAGACATTTTAAAGCATTTCTCAACTGATAACAATCATTAATAGTGCCCTACCACTTGAGGTTCATCCACACTAAGTAATCCAAGTCTTAATGCGCTTTCGTACATGGTTGATTAGGGGGTCTTGGTCATGCTTATGCGCCAGGATCACAACGAAGCAGCGTGTCTTTACAGTATCTTTACGGTTACATTTATGCAACGCTTAATCGTGCTTCTAGAAGCCTTCGCCGGGGGGCCCGGCAGATGTACATGATGAAGTCAAATCGAGTCAGACTCTGATCGGCAGACTCTCACCGAGCCACCCGTGCCCACTGCTTCCAAGCGCCTTCCTCTCAAGTGCCCCAATCACCTGTCAAGAACCCACTCTCATTTCCTTCAGCTCTCCTTCCCACTCCATCCGTTGTTGTGGTGTGCTATGCTATAGCCTATACCGGGCTTGCTAGTCACCCGGACTCTGCGGACGGCTCTGGCTAAACCAAACAACCCCACACTGGCATGATCTCGAAGCATAACAGCAGAAATTACTGGGCCATGTATCGGCGAAAGCTTCCCATCTACTTGTCATGCTCTGAGCCACTCTAGATATGTAACAAACGTACGGAGGTCGCTTTCAAAAGTCTTGTCTTTACATGGATTATTCAAGCAGGGATTCGACAAGGAATACTGCAGGGAGTTACATCAAGGTACAACAGCCACTATAATCAAGTGCCTATAATAAAATTACAGAGTAACGATAGAAACTTGGTAGTGGCTATGTTAGTGGACAGAGTACCTAAAGGCTGCGATAACTTTAGCGGCTCTCCGCTGTATATAAA
>JARJRE010000596.1:0-37173 GCA_030783385.1 Akanthomyces dipterigenus | reverse complement strand
GCTCACTTTTACTATGGGCTCAAGTTTACTATACAGCACCCACCTTCGGTGGGGGCGTGGCACATGTAGCTCGGATGCATGATGAGACATTGATGCGTTGACTTCAAAAATACTACACTATACACTGCAAATATATGGTCTGAATTTATGCATTGGCCAAGACAATGCTACACTGGATAATGTACATCTCTAGATTGAAGCTCATGCGTTAAAACAAGCACAGAGTTACACTCCTACCGTATACGTGGTAGAATATTTATGCATTGACCAACCAAAGAGCTACATCCGTACGGCATACGTGGTGAAACTCATGTATTGACCAAACACTTACTATTCACCCACCAATCAACGCCTCATTATGCTATGGAAACCAAAACTAAAATGCTACTCAGTGTCCAGGCCACGGATCATCATACCATGGTCCACGGTACTGACCCTATTCATCATCCGTCATGTCCATCATGCTCGTGCCCGCCACCTCGTCGTCTTCGTCGTCGTCTTCATCGTCATGGTCATCCAGCAGCGTCCTTCGCCGGTTGATGCCAAACGCGCGACCCTTGCCCTTGTCCATCATGTTGCGGCCCGTCCGTCGGCCATTCATCTTTTCCGACGCCTCTGCCTTGCGCTGCTCCAGCTGCTGCTCAAACTGCAGCATGCCCTCCGAGTCGTCCCTCTCGGCGTCGTCCACGGTAGACTCGTCCAGCGCCTTGTTGAGGAGCTCCGTGGCGATGCTGTCTTGGGGATTGATGGCGAGCGCTTCGTGGAGCACCACGACCGCGTCTTCCGGCCGGTTCAGCTCCAGCAGGATCAGGCCCTTGGCGTTGAAGATGGCGGCGTCTTTGCCGCCCATGCGCAGCACCTCGTCAAACTGCTCCAGCGCTTCTTTGAAGTGACGCAAGCGTCGGTACGAATGTGCCAAGTTTGTCCTCGCTGCTATCCATGCGGCCGGCTCGCTTCCATTGTCTCCTGCCATCTCTAGAGCGGCTCGAAAGAATTGCGCAGCATCCTTGAGCCGGTCCTGATGATACCGGACGATGCCCAGCTCGTTGAGCAGTAACGGGTCGTTTTTGCACAGCCCATAAGCAGTCTTGAGGAATTCCTCGGCCAGGGCCATGTTGTTTAGTGCATGGTTCTGCATGCCCAGAAACACTTGTGGGAGATGTGTGCCCATGAATAGCCGTGCTGCAGTAGAGTAGGCTGAGATGGCCTGGTCATGCTCACCCTCTGCCGCAAATGTGTGTGCAAACCCGATCCAGGCCGGGCCGAAATGCGCATCCATCATGCTCGCCTTGCTGAAGTAGCGTCGCGCTTCCGCAACCTTTTCAATCGCAAAGTAGTAGGTGCCCACCGCCAGCCAGGTGCACGGTTCCTCAGGGTGCGTATCCGCCAGGTCGTGGGCTACCAGAAACAGCTCATTCTTCTTCTTTAGCTCGTATAGACACGCCAAGTGCACAGGGTATATGTTGAAATTGTACTTGTCGTCCTCAATCACGCTCTTGGTCACCTCGAGCGCCTCGCCATAGCGACACTGCGTATACAGCTGGTCCGCCCGAGCGAGCTGCAGATCCGGATTCTCCCCTAGCTTGTAGTGCGTCGAGAGCGAGTCGTATGCGGTCTGGAATATGGCCGGGTTTCTATACTTTGACAGTCTCGTCGTGTACAGCATCTTGGTAAACTCGGCCGCCTCCTGCGAGGCCGAGATGTCAGGCTCCGTCTGTATGGCGTCAAAGTTGAGGCTGTCGAGAAACTGCCACTCCTCGTCGGGCGAGAGCAGCGAGTTCTTCATGAGCTGCTGAAAGGCCTCGAAGCACTGGACGTCGATGCGCACCGCGTCCTTGTAGCACTCCTTGGCGCGGTCAAAGGCGTTTTGCTTGGCGTAGCAGATGCCGCGCAGGAAGCACATGGCCGCCTCGAAGCGTCGCGTCTTGGCCTCCTCGACCTCGTCGGCCTGCGCCGCGGCCTCGTCTCGCTTGAAGCGTGTGCTCCGCTGCTGCGACTTGCGCTTGTTGCTCTGGCCGTTGGTGATGAGGTGGGTCGGGTTCCGATCGCCGAGGACCGTCAGGGCTTCTTCGTACCGCGACTGCTTGATAAGGCAGTGGCCGGCGAGGTATCGACACGACGGGTTCCTGTTGATGAGGTCTTGCTTGGCGAGAAAGGCGTGCGCTCGAGTATAGTTGCCGGTAGCAAAGTGGACTTGGGCAAGCCAAAAAGCGTCCTCGTCATCATCTGGGGGGACAGGATTAGCATACAGGGATAGATACTAGAAAAGAAGGCTGCGCACTCGTCATGGCGAGCAGCTTGTCGCCGATGAATATGGCCGAGTCGTGCTGCGCCTTGTTGAGGGCGTCCTGCCGCCAGTCGCGCAGAAACTTTTCCATGGCGGAGGACGGCATTGCGGAGTCATTCGGTGTACGGAGGCGCTCTGTACAGATATTTTGGCGCAAGCGACGTCGATGGGCATGGTCGCCTCGATGTGGCACAACGTTGTGATGGAAGCCGTTTGGTGGCGCGCCTGGAACCGCGTCGCTGCTGCAAACTGAAGACTACCCCACCATGACCCTCTGTGTGACGACCTCACAACTGGTTGCGAGTGGAAACATTTCGGCGGGGAATTGAATTTACAAAATGTCCTTGGGATAAGTCCGATACTAGAATATTTTGGGGCCCTTTTTTAGAGGTGGGTGCGAAGTTGCCGTTGCTCGTTTGCATGCATCGAGTATGCGTGCAGTCCAAAGCTCGTTTACACCAGGAAGCAGAATATTGCTTGTCATGACTTGCAACATCATCGGGAGCGCCCCTCCAAAATTGCGTCTCTGTTCGACAATCAGATCTTCGACTGCCCACCTCGTGAATACTACCTTGACTCAGAACTACGACCCGATCATAATCTATGCCGGCCAGTAGGACACTTTCCGTGGGACACTTACTTGCGAGGCAGTTCATTGTCTTCGCTGGGTCAGTTTCTTTTGCTAGGTAGGTAGTGGCCGGAGCCGCTATATAGGCCACTAAAATGCCTGGCATCCGCCCCCCCAAGAATCATGACATGTAAGATAGGTATCTACTATAGATTTTCTATAGATAATTTGTTGATTGCAAACGAGCTACATCATGCTCGACTCATCATTCTCACCAAAGCACGCTAGTACAAAATGTAGTCGAAAAGGTATGGCAATTCCAAGCCGGATAGAGCCGCATGAGTGTTCAAGAAATTCTTACTATTCGCTGCCGCTGCCATGTCCAAGTCTAAGTAATCATTTATCCAAAACTTCGCTGTCCAGGTCCCAACCTCCAGCGCCCTACCTGTATGCCTGGTGCTTCTCCCAGCGTGAATCAGTGTCCATGTCCTTTATGTCGCTAGTCTGTATGCCTGTGTTGACTGCCATGTATCGTCCGTCCTGTATCGTCCGTTTTATCGTCCATGTGTCTAGTCTATTGCAGTGTTAATATCCCCTTCTCAGCACCTTGCTGATCCACCCATCATTAATCTGGCCAAGAAACTTTATTCTAGTCTTCCGCAACATCATCTCCACAGTCCACAGTGTCCATCCTCCCGATAATATCCAAGCGCAGCTGTGGCTGCGTCTTGCACGCCTCTTCCACTTCCTTCGGAACCGGCTTCGTGTCCTCCTCGCTCTCCATGACAATCAGGTGCGTCAGTTTGCGCGCCATGACGCTCAGGTTCTGGAGCATCACCACGAAGAGATCCGTGACCTCTTCGTCGGTGCCCAGCTGGTTGAAGAACTCGAGCGTCTCCAGCTCAGGTGGCATGCCGACGGATTGAAGACGCGGCTTCTTTGAGGAGTGGCCAAAGAGCTGATGGTCCCAGTTGAGACGAAGCGTTTTGAGCTTGACAAAGGGCCTCAGAGAAAGCGGTCTGCGATCCCTCAGAAGCGAGTGATCTATTGTGATGGTCTCGAGAGAGTTGCATTGAGGCTCGATGGCGATGATGTAGTCTCTGATGCTGTCCGACGTCTCTTCCAGGTCTGGTCCCGGGTCCGGGGATTGTGTCATGACAAACTCTGCGAGATGTGCAGGGTAATGCATCAGATCGAATAGGCCGTCATCACTGATGTCACAATCGATCAGATGCAGTCTTTTCAGAGAAGTCTCCTCGGGCCGCTCAGGCAGGTCAAAAGGCTTGTCGCCTAAGCGGGCCTTTCGAATCACAAGCGTCTCCAGGGTAGGATGGGCAAAGATGTGAATGTTTTCTTGAAGGTCCCAGAACTGGTCATCCGGACACTGGTAAAAGAGTGTGCATGTCTGAAGGCAAGCCAGGTCGAAAGGGCCATTGAAGAGCTGGCCGATGCCATGCAACAAGGCTTCTGGAACGGCGATATCCAGAGTCACGAGATTAGACATGGTCGAAATTGTGCGTGATAAATTGTCAAAGGGTAGGGGCTCATCCCCGGCATCCCGCGTGCCATTGACAGGCAACTTGGAGACGACATCGGAAAGCTGCGAGGCGGGGTAGGCGAGCTTGATCTCATGAATGGCTGACCCACGACGAGGTCGACGGGTTAGAGACTGGCCAAAGATGAGGTGAAGCTCGGGCGTGAGGAAGCGGACCGTCTTGTAGAGGACAGCATCGGCCAAGGTGTGGTAGCGGCGATTGAGGCGGGAGACGCTGCAGATGTCGCGCTTGGAAATGTTGGCAACAGCCTCGAAAATCTGGACGACAACGGCGCTAGGCAGTTTGGCGAGGAGATCGCTTCCAACACTGAACCTGCGCGGCCGCTCGGCGCTACTGACGACGGCCATACTCGCAGACAACGGCCACGACGACGACCACGACGGCGGCGGCAATGGTGACGGCGATGGCAACGGGAAGATGAGCTGATGCAACCACGAGATCGAAGAGCGAGTCAAGGTGGAGATGGAAGCTAAGATGATGGCCGAGGTGGAGCGCTTCCCCGGACGAGATGGGGGCGCCAAGCGTGGGCCAAGGATGTGCGAATACTGATAGCCAAGGATGCAGAGCAAGGTTATGGTGGTGCCGGCAATGGTCAGACCAGATGATCGGGGGCCGAGTGAGGACGGCATCGAAGGCGGCAGGGTGAGCACACTGTCATTATATAAGAAAATGGAGATTGGGGGGGAGGAAAACTCTGCCGAGATGGGCTGAAAGGCTGTTTATATGGACTTGACTGTGATACAGAGTGATACGAGTGAGAGAAGAAGAAGCTTTTCACAGGGAGGAATTGGATCGAGTGCCACAACGCCACCGTGAACCGCAAACCTTGGTTGCTGGTACCTCAGGTAACGTAATGCCAATTTACCGCCTAATAAGCACTAGGTACCTACCTACCTACCTAGGCGGCCATGTGTTGCAGTATTGCAGTGTTGCACACGTTTCGCACCCGCCATAGGTACTCGCTAGTTAGTGGCTGCAGCCCTGTACATGTACGATAATTTTCAGGTACGTAGGCCTAAGTAGGTACTAAGGTACCTGGTGCCTGGGAATATGCGTTTGTGGCTTCGCTGGTGCATCAGAAAATCCCACACTCCTCTTCTCTTCTTCAAACTTTACACACCATTTGTTGCTGCACGCGGCTGCTTCACCAGGAAAAGCCGCTGCCGATAAGTGCCCCGAGCAAGACCTCCGGCGATGAATGGATAGCTCCTCTGAGGGCAGTCCGCTCGTCGCACCAGCGTATGAATTTCTTCTGCGGACTTGCACTCGCAATTGTAAAATAAAATTCGTTGCAGTGCTTGAAAGTAAATTGTGCCATCAAGGACACCGGTGCGGTTGCACTTCAACCAGATACTTTGCATGGCTACCATCGACGACGGAACCAGAGTCCTGCCTTGGACACATACCAAGATGCTTTTCGGAAAGTTTCTTGCCACAGTTTCCGAGGATAAAAAGGAGAAAAGCAATATTATCAAGGCTATTGAATCAATCCCTGAGTGAACCAGTATACGTAGGCAGGCACTGCCCGTGGTTCGACGTGTCGCCACGATTCAGAAAAACCCGCGACAGGGCCACTTCATTCTGACTGGCTTCGGAACCGACAACCCTGAAGAACACAAGCCATTACGCCTTCAGCTCTATGCCCCTCGTTAGTCAACAATCGCCATCATTTCGGCATCTCCTTGCTACACAGATTGCCCACTGGACTTAGGCCTAGACGACGGCCTGCAAAGCTTTCCGCCTCGTACATGCACCCATCTTGATCGTGATGTTTGTCCTGAAAGATGTAGAGAAGAATGGTAGAAGACTTGAGAGAAGCCACGAAATGATTTTCAGTAGAGGCTATTCAACAACGTGGTGGTGACAGACTCCCGTCAAAGCTCGGAGGAGGACGGCAGTGACAAACGCATCTGAATGTCTATTGAAGAGTCCTCTCATGCTGGGCAAATGAGCGGACATTGCAGTATAATCGCTTTGTATGTATCTAGCTTGAAGAATTCTGTCCTGCATGCCTTGTATGATGAAATGATGAAGCTTTGCCTTATTCTATTATGCAAGGGATTGACGAGCGGGCTGCGGAGCTGCCATTACCCAAATCCAAAGCAGATGCTTTGCCAAGGCGTCGGCAGGCCCGCGGCCATCAGTACATCAGGGAATCATGACACTAACCATGCCCGCCGATATAACGCATTTGACGCGGAAGCTAGCGATATTCCGGCAGTGCAGCCATCATGTGGTGATGGCCTAAACCTCTATGCGCCTGATCGAAGACGGGTTTCTGTCAACCTGGAAATTGCAGTCACACCTGGTAGCTGCGCTGCCGTGCTGGCAGCTACTCAGTGGTTCGAAAGGTCAAGAAAACAACGAAATGCAAAAGCCACTCAAATGACGTATAACCGCTGTAAAGTTAACCGCAAGCCCTTGCGTCGTTGAAAAAGTGGCCCCAATCTGCTCCAGACAGCCAATGCCGCTCGCCAAAGTTGTCGTTAGTCAAGCTGCTCCGAAGACGGCCAAAAAGTCTAGCGCCGACCACACTCTTCCCTCAGCAATTCATCATTTTTTTCTGCTGTGACTATCGACTCCTTTCGTACAGACAAAGCCTACGAAGACAATTGCAAAACACGATACAATACGCTGCCATAGACGCAACGACGCAGACAATGGCCTCCCCCGCCAACCCCCGCTGGGCCGCTCTCGCCCGCGACACCAACGAGACCAAAATCCAGCTCGCCCTCAACATTGACGGCGGCGCATTCCCTCCCGACACCGACGCCCGTCTTCTCAAAGCCGACGATGCGCACGCCTCGCAGAGCAGCAAGTCGCAGAGCATTGCCCTCAACACGGGCATTGGCTTCCTCGACCACATGCTCCACGCGCTGGCCAAGCACGCCGGCTGGAGTCTCGCCATTAACTGCCAGGGCGACTTACACAGTACGCCCGATATGATCCCCAATCGCACATTGTTTTCCAGGACGCATGCTAACTGCTGTTCCCCTTTTCTAGTCGACGACCACCACACGGCCGAGGACGTCTGCATCGCGCTCGGTGCCGCCTACAAAAAGGCCCTCGGCACACCCGTTGGCGTCGCCCGTTTCGGGTACGCCTACGCGCCCCTCGACGAGGCCCTCTCCCGCGCTGTTGTCGATCTGTCGAACCGTCCGTACGCCGTCATCGACCTCGGCCTCAAGCGCGAGTTCCTCGGCAAGCTGAGCTGCGAAATGGTCCCCCACTGCTTCGAGAGCTTTGCGCAGGCCGCGCACATCACCCTCCACGTCCACTGCCTGCACGGCTTCAACGACCACCATCGCGCCGAGAGTGCATTCAAGGCCATGGCCGTTGCGATTCGTCACGCGGCGTCGCATGTAAAGGGCAAGGAGGGCGAGGTGCCTAGTACCAAGGGTACTCTGAGTGCATGAGCAGGTTTGCGTCGAATTTTGGCATAAAATAGAAAAGGGATGGCGTTGATTGACTAAACTAAGTGCTTTTTTTCGTACATTACACTAAGAAAACAATAATTCCCGACCTCTGTGTAATCCGGAAACGCTGGTTCTTATGTGAGCATCTACCTACTGAGCACTTGACAGAGGGACAGCAAGCATAGAGTAGCAGATGAGGCAACTTGGAAAAAGGACCAGCGAAAAACAACCGAATATTGCAAAAGCTTTGCTAAACAATTTCAACAAGACATGCAACATACTTATGCTACAAGAGCTGCCTGAAGCTCAGCACAAGATGCTTTTCACCCCGCCAAAGTGGGGGAAGCCAGTCGCGCACTGGACTGACCACCTTCGCTTTTCGGCCCTTGCTAGTGACTCAGTCGAGCAGTTTCACGTCTGCATCTTCAAAACAGCTACCTAGCACAACTTCCAAGCCACTCTCGACTAGCTATTGCCGTCGAGCACCGTCTACGATCAAACAAGAAAGCTAAAAGCATCGCACGAATTAACGAGTCTCCAACAGTCGACGTCTGCGCGAAGAGCAAACTTCTGCAAACCCCACGATACAGCCCACAACCGACAAAACAGCACCAAGCATCTCCAGCTCCGTTCACCAATTTCATGTCGACAGAAGGGGGAAAACCTGCCGCCGGCGCAGGCGACGCGGCCGGCTCGTCGAAACCGCCACAGAACGGCCAGCCAAAGGGCCAGGCCAAGGACGCTCCGGCCGCTGATGCTGCTGCCTCTAGCGCTGCGGCGCCGGCCGGCGAGAAGAAGCTCTCGGGCGCCGAGATGAAGAAGAAGCAAAAGGAGGAAAAGGCCGCGCGACGTATGCAAGCCAAGGCGGCCCAGACTGCCGCCGCACCTCCAGGCGCCGCCGCTGCGGCCGCTGCTGCGGCGGCCGCCAAGGGCAAAGGCAAGCAGGACGGCGGCGCAGGCTCTCACGGAAACAAGATTGCGCTCAAAGTGGTGCCGACGGCGCCGCCCAAGCCCAAGGCGATAGTGCCCGTGTGCTTCAGCCATCTGTCCATGGCGAAGCGCATGAACATCACCCAGGCGGACAAGGACGTGCACCCGGTCATGCTGCAGCTAGGACAGCAGATGAGCACCTTTGCCATTTCTGACAGCATCACAAGAGCCGAAGCCACGCTACTGGCCTTTAAAAAGGTAAGGCTGGGACCGGAGCCGTGGCTGTTGAAGCAACAGGAGTACAGCACCCTACTAACACGCACACAAGGTCATTGAATCATACACAACCCCCCATGGCGCCACCCTCTCCCGCCATCTCACATCCGTCGTGCTCAAGAATCAGATCGAGTACCTCACCGCCTGCCGGCCCATGTGCTTCTCCATGGGCAACGCCATCCGTTGGCTGAAGCTGCAAATCTCCAAGATTGACATTGACCTGCCCGACCCCGAGGCCAAGACGCAGCTGTGCGAGGCCATTGACACGTACATCAACGAGCGCGTGACGCTCGCCGACATGGTCATTGTCAAGACGGCCGCCGACATGCTCACCGACGACGACGTCGTCGTCACCTACGCCTGGCACCACCTCGTCGAGCGTGTGCTGCTGCGCGCCCGCGCCGACGGCAAGCGCTTCCGCGTCGTCCTCGTCGACGACCCCTTTGAGCGCGTCGGCCTCGCCCACGCCCAGCGCCTCTCGGCCGTGGGCATCCCCGTCGCCTACTCGCACGACCTCGGCGCCCTGCGCACTAATCTCCAAGCCGCCACGTGCGTGCTGATCGCCGCGGAAGCCATGTTCAGCAACGGCGCCGTCTACGCGCGCGCGGGCACCTGCGACATTGCCACGGTCGCGCGTGACCTCTGCCTGCGCGTCGTCGCCCTCTGCGAGAGCATCAACTTTACCGAGCGCGTCTCGGCCGACTCGCTCACGTACAATGAGATTGACCCGGAGCGCAACTCGAGCGAGGCCTTTCGCCTGCTCTTTGACACGACGACGGACAAGTTCATCTCCATGGTGGTGACGGAGCTTGGCAATAGCTCGGCCAAGTCGGTGCCAGCCATTCTGCGGAAGCTCGAGGAGCTGTAGGCTTGTTGTCGAGTTTAAAAGTAGCAAGAACGTCGTATCGACCTTGGCATTCATAAGCATTAATACCCACGAGACACGAGTGTCCCTCTCGAGAGTGCAAGTCACTAGCCAACTTTGGACGCTGCTGTGTTGAACAAAGAGAAATGTAAGGCAATTTCGACGGACGGATCTTGGTAGCTCCCGTGTACTTTAAATATCCCCATCAGTGATTATATACAGATTTCGCCTTTATAACCCCCTTCCAACCACCCGCGTCTAAATGAACGAGTTTTACAAATGTCAGTCCAAACTGCGCATCATCGCCCTCTCGTATCCTTTCTCTCATCTTTCAAACGCCGTCCCAACAACCCCACAAGGTCGTCTTTTTCTTATATCGGCATCGGCGCATGTAGCATGTTTTTGTCCGTTTTTCTGTGTATTTCGTCCCTTTTTTTTTTACTCGGCAGCCGCGGCAGCCTCACGCTCCGCCACGCGGGCGCGCTTCTGCAGCAAAAAGGCCTTGCGCTCGCTCAGCACCCTGGACTGGCGGTCGTCGACGCCCTGCAGCCAGTAGCCGAAGCTGGCGCCGCCGAGGGCGTAGGCCGGGTAGGCCCACAGCGAGGAGCGGTTGAAGAAGGGGCGCATCTCGATGCCGACCTGCCAGAAGCGGACGGCGAGGCCTGCGGGTTTCAAAAAGAAGAGCGGTTAGTACATTGGATATCCAATTCTCTTCCAGTACAGTCGTCGGAGCATAGGTGGAGGATGAGGCGAGGAAGCCCGGTAGGTCGCAAGTCTCTGCCGTTACAAGTCCGGCAGGTAGCTATACGCTTTACTCGGACCAGCTCAATAGAGACATCATGCATCCATGAAACCCATCCCATTCATCTCCCGGGTTCTCAAATGTCGGGGAGCAGACGTACCGAAGCAGCTCCAGAACGCGATGCGGTGGACCATGGTGGGCAGATTGGCGTGACTCAATCAGGCCAAACTCGAGGTTGCGAAAGAAAGACTGTGTTTGGTTCGAGGTCGGCGCTGCTTGGGAGCAGGAGGGGCGGGTAATTGGTCGAGTCGGAGTCGGACTTGGGGGAATCGTTCTTGAGCATTGGATGAGGTTGTTGGATAAGACTAAACAGCTCGTCGTCGCTGATTGGATCACGTGGGATCGCACGTGACACACTCAAGAGAGGCAGTTTGGGCTCAGACAAAACGCAGTTTCACTCACTCGTGCATGGAGTTGAAAATAAATAAATAATGTATATAAAAACACAGTACGAGCTTTTACAGTCCTTCTAGTCATTGACGAACAAATTTTGCGACTCAGTGGGGATGCTTCTTGTGTTGAACATGCTCACCTGGGAGGCGGTGGCTTACACGCGACGTGGAATGACCTCCAGCAACAACACATGCCATTGCCATCTTTATAACATAAACGCAATTCTAATGTACACGGCTCGTTATGCAACAGCTAAATACACGCTTTATGCACACGTCTCTATTCGTACACAACCTCCCACACTCCATCATTTGCCTTGTGTCCACTGCCCAATCTGTCCCACCATGCGTCCCATGTACTGCTGTATAAACGACTCTGTATAATAGCTATGGTTGGCATTGTGCACCGAAACCAGGTTATGCGCCAGCTCGTGCGCAATGACAACCCACCACCACGTCGCCGCGTCCGCCAACGCCGCGCCGTCATCGGTCGCGACCGCCGCAGCATGCAACTGCAGGAAGAAGCGCAGGTTGCAAAAGATGCTGCCGCCCGTGTTGAAGGCAATCGTGCTGCCGCGCTCGTCGTAGTACATGTGCAGCACCGCCGACGAAAGCCTGTACACGCGCCCAACGTCAACCAGTAGGTTTGCAAAGCTGTTGACGGCGTCACGCTGGCTGGTCAGGAACTGCTGCGGGTCGACTGATAGATGGCGCGCTGTGTAAATTTTGAGCCCATTTGGCGCATTGGACACGTACTGCATATCCTTGGCCGAGTTCTCGTCACAGTATGTGGCCTGCTCCTTGACCTCATTGACGTCGGGCTGCGAAAAGACAGAGTTGGAGCCATGTGCGCGCGTGGCATTGACCGCGTTGGCCAGGTTTTGCTGCACCACAGCTGGGCTGGTGACCTTGCCAGTATCTAGTCCACCGCTGGAGCCCCCCTGCATGCCCTTTTGCTGTTGTCGCTGCTCTGAGTCTGAATATGATGGTGGCTGTTCCTCTTGCGGAGAATCGAAGCCTAAGCGTTTCGTCAAGTTGGAAAATAAGCCTCTGCTTTTTCTGCCATTGTTGAGCGGTTCGGAGTGATTGTCATCGGGAGACGACCAAGCTCCTGGAAGGGTCTGCTTGGGTTGTGCCGGAGTAGACGGCGCGGCTGGCAGCGTCGGAAGATTAGGGACGGCACAGGCTGCTTCAGCAGCCTTTGGCTCAGGTAGCATGCCTTGGTTGGCCCAGTTCACTTCTCGCTCGCGCATCCTGCTTTGCTCCTCCTCGAGTGCCTTGCGCTTCTCCTCCTCCGCCATTCTAGCCTCCGCCGCTTTGACGCGCAGAATGCGGTCAACATTGTAGCCTCTGTCACGCAAGGCGTAAAGGTCGAGGGTTAGGAAGGGCTCAAAGAAAAGGTAAGCTTGCTGATTTGGGCGCTTCAGCAACATTTGGCAGACGGCTTGTCCGACCTGATACATGTCAGGCTTTGAGTCGTCCGCGACATAAAGTATCCAGGCTCCGTTGCTGTGAGACCCAGCTGCGGAGCGCCGCTCGGCATGCGATTGACTTTGCCCTTTGAGAGTTCTTCGGAGCGCTACAGAACGAACGACCTCAACAACCAAGTTTGAATCCAGCCATTTTGCATCGTGCTTGATAAAGTCTCGTCGGTAGTGGGCGTACTCGTACAGGAAAATCTTGGCTCTTTCGATGACATGCTTTCGCAAGCGCTGGCCGATGGTGTCCTTGGCTGCGCGTCCACCAATTCGAAGGTCTTCTTCCACCATGGCGCTCAGCCTGTGAGCACCAAGTTGAATATAAAAGTCCTCAAGCAAATCCTCTTCTGGAGCACAAAGAAGATGGTCTTTGAACAGTCGATAGCTGACAATATCGTCCAACACAACTACTTGGCCAGCAGTAGCAAGTTGATATTGCTTCACTGGCTCCACCTCGTCTTCGAGATCGATGAGGCCCCCTTTCGTGGATGTTGCAATTTCCTTGTAGGCAGGCAAGAATTTCGAGGTCTGCATCCGCCTCCATAGAGCCTTGTCGCGCTGCAGAATGTGGCTTTCCTCTGCCAATGACTTGAGAAGATTGAGATATTTCTCAGTGCTCTCGAGTGCGGACAGTAGTCGCGCGGGCTCGGTGCACGCCATTTCGGCCACTTCCTTCTTTGTTGGCTCACTTCTGGCACCACACTTGTACAAAAATGCGTTGGCATCATTGCCAAAGTCCACAAAGTCAAATATGGCATCGTACGTCGGCGAGCTGCCGAGATAAGTTCGAGACGGTGTAATGAAAGTGATGCTGGCTCCTCCCTTTTCCTTTCTAGCAGCGCTATGCGACCGAGAAATAGGTACAATAGGAGCGTTGCAAAGTCTGAGGACGTTCTTATCGCCAAGCTCGCCAAGGCGGGATGCAAAATACCCGAATAGTCTGACTGCTGAGTGATGGTCCTGTGGCGGGTGCGACAGGAGGTGACTGATACACTCGAGCATTGGCGGGTCGCTCGCGACTCCGAATTTATTGGCATGACTATGCAGGTCGCTTCTCAACACCGAGAAACCAAGCACAGTGGCACGTGGGTTCGTAAAACATGCCGACGGCATGACGAGCTCTCCAGTCTCCTGCAACGGCAGGATCGACTTGCGGCAGGTGCTCATATCAAAAGCGCCGTACATGTTCAGATGATGGTTCGCAATGAAGTATGTCATAGCATGTGCTCGCAAGCTTGTATCCTTTGAAGCCATCATATCTACCAATTCAGGGACAGAGGGAAACGTTCGTAGACCCAGGCTCTTCAAAAACAGCGCTTCGGCACCGGTGCTGCGGTAGCTGCCAGGAGGACCAGGCCACTGTAGTATCGGCAGTTTAAGCGCGCGGAGAGACTCTTGCGGCTCAAACAGCTCTGAAAGTTTGAATAGCGTATCGGTGCCTTTTGTCGGCTCCATGCCTCTAGGTCCAGCTTCTGCAGGGCAGATCTTTGACTCCTTAAGCTTCTTCATGTCCGCAGAGGGAATGTCAGCTTGGACAGAGGTGAGGTACTTGATCAATTCCATGTGGCTCCATTTCTGTTGCCCGCTCCTCTCTGAGCTGTTCAACAGCCGTGTGAAGATTGTCTCCAAGTCAAGGGTTTTGCGGACTCCGATTGCCACCAAAAACTTCTCTTTCACCTTTTCACAACCCTGAACAATTGGCAGGTCATCAAATAGTTTGACGGTGGGAAAGAAAGCCTCTGTCGGGTACTTCATACCCAGCTTTGTCGGCATGACTGCCTTGTTCTGTAGCAGTGTGATGACTGTGTTGCGACTGATGTTGCTCAATGTGTCCCAGTTTTTGGACAAGGTGATCAAGACCTGAACAGCAAACTTGGCAGACTTGGTGAGGCTCTCCTCTTCAGATCGACTATTTGTGGTTTCGATGAGGAATCTCAGCCATGGGACGATCTCCAACGGCTCCCAGCCTAAGGCTTGGAGCTCAGAGACGCTAGAGTTGACTGTGAAGGAGAACGGTATCGTGGTGGGCGGGATTGGCATATTGGCAGGTATGCGCGCCATGCTATGGTAGTTGGTGATGCTGCCCAGTGCTATCACTTCGCCAGTGCCACCCTTCTCATCAACAGCGGCTACGGCTACTTCAAGCAAGGCAGAGCGACTACCAGCATCCAGCTCTCCAGTCACGGATTTCTTACCGAGCCAAGTAATCAAGCTGATGACTTGTGCCTTGCTCAAGGCCTTCACCGCTAGCTCCTCCTTGATATCGCTCACGTTGATGGGCGTCAGCAGGCCAAAATCAATCAGCTTCTTGACGAAGGGAGCTTCGGACAACTTCTTAGGTACCACAGGAATGCTATCGACAAAAGCGCTAAGCTCCTCAATTCCCAGGCGAATCTTCGATGTTTGCAAGACTCCTCTTGTCGAGTACATTTCGATAGAAGCCTTCTGAAAGCAAGTCCAGAAGGCCTCTTCCATGATCTGACCGACCTGGGAGCTGGGAGTGGAGTCCGTAAAGGAATACGTACCAAGGATATGAAGAGCTTCGGGCAAATACTTTGAAACAGTAGCCTCTGTGATCTTAGCACCCTTTTCGACACTGCTCGTGACTTTTTTATGCAGGTCCTGCATTTCATTGGCAAAGGCCAGTCGAATGATGATACCGGCGGCTCTCAGAAGCTCAACATTCCATGTTCGCACCCATCGTGCGTTCAGGTCAATAGCCTCACGCTCTACCGTAGGGATGACAGATGGAGCAGACAAGTGCATGCCAGCTCCTGTAGTCTGCATGGTGGGGAAGCCAATGAAGATGCGTCCACCAGGCTTCTTGTTCGGCAAGACTGAAGCAAAGACGTCGGTAGCATTGCCAGTGCCATCTTGCAATGACGCAGCCTGAGATGCGGCAGCTTCATCGAACGAAGCAGTCAGAATCGACAGCCTTGTTTTTCCTGGCGGCGGCTTCTTGGTCGCCCGTTCCAACTCCGACGCAAAGGAGGACGAGACGCTAGTTTGTACGTTGGCTGACGTCGCGCGAAGGAATATTGATGAAGTGTTTACTTTGGTGACATCCTCGGAAATTAGCTTTTGTGCCTTGTTTTCCTCTGCTACTGCCTTTTGTTTTGCACCAGAAGCGTTTGACGCCAGACGAGAGAAGAACGAGCGTAGTGACGAGGACGATTCAGCTGCGTTGAACGAGTCTGCAGCCTTGGTAACAGCGGCGCTCTGCGGCTTCCATCCAATAGCGCTCATGAAGGAAGCATCGATCTGTGTGCTGGTTCTGTCAACCCCCACGACCCTCATCAGGCCCTCCTTGGTCTTTGGCACAAGATCCCTGGGAAGGCTTAGTTCGACAACAGGGGACGTCTTCTTCTTGAGAGCCAGGATCGTGTAATCGTCGATTTTGAATTCTATATTTTGCAGCGCAACAAACGTCAAACTGGTGGCTAGGAACTGGCCAACAGACAAGAGGCTTGGCATGGGCGTGGTAGTATTTCTATAGTCGAGTACAAAGGTTGTGAATTTGCTCGCCTGGGCCTCGGGCAGTTTAGATTTCTTGGTGAATAGCGAGTTTCCTTTCCAGTAAAAGGCCATCGCCTCGCTGCCGGAGCTGACAAACGGCTCTTCACAATCGGCAAAGACGCTGTAGAACCCGACACCAAAGGCGCCGATCTTTGTCTCGTCCGGATTGCCCTCGGCAATTCGCTTTAAGCGGCCCCAGTCTCTCTGATTGAAAGGCTGGCCATCGTTTTGAACGACGAGCCGTCGCAGCGTGTGGTTGGCAATGACGTGTTTCAGCTGGTCCGATCGGTCGGGCGTGTTTGGCATAGGGACGCTGGTCGATGGCAGCGTTTCCCACGTTACGGTAACGGATGTCGCCTGCGCATCCGCCGCGTTTTGTATCAGCTCTCGCAACGTCGTCCATTCACCAGAGTAGCGTGCCAGGACCTTGTCGATCAGTGCCCTGGTGTCGACGGTGACGGCCTCTTCGTCCTCTGCGTTTCGCAGGGCGGCCGCGCGTAAATTCGAATAATCCATGTCGCCAGGCTATGCTATACAAGAACAAAAGGACGGAGAAGATCGCTTCGAATGAGCATGGCATGCGCCGTGTCAAGATTAACTAGAGAGCAGGCAGCCTAGTGGTGACGACAGTGCTTCGTCTAGCTTCTGTGGCAAACAGTTTGTCCTGCTTTAACGCCGGGCGTCGAGCATCGCCGCGAAGAATGAGGCCGGTGAATATCGTGGCTGTGCTTGCGAGTGATGCGATATAGAGTGTCGAGGCTGAACCGAGGGAGAGCAGCGATTCGCTCTGCCCGAAACGCTGTAAAAGGATGTTGACGCAAGGCGGACTCGATCTGTCCAACGGCGGTGTTGGAGTGCCGAGCTACCACCAGGTCCACTGCATTATTACGGCGCGGTTTCAGGTGGCCCGGTTAACCCTAACCCTATAAGTACTCACCAAAGTTCTGGCGGAGAAAGGCGTTGATTGTTGACGTTGGGCCCCAAGAATATGGTGAAATTATGGTAGGTAACACATATGGGAATAAAAAACTAGGTTCTGACTGTATAGAAGCTGAAGGCAGGGTGTCTTTCTCCCTTCAGTGATTCGCGCGGACATTATTGATGACCACCAGTTGCTCTGGTAGCGGTAGCTACGTGGTTACCTACTCGGCCACTTTATCCTTATGATCTACCCTTTCACCTTGTCTACAATAGCAGCGCTTCGTTTGATTGATATATACTCATAAATCATACTGACTTACTATGGCATAGCTTTTTTTTTAAGCCGTTGTCGGTCATCAGAAAATTGCCATCCTATTTGGATCTTCGCGTGATGTGAAACGTGGGCAGCAGTCTAAACGTCTTGAGCAGCACCTGGAGTCTTGTACTCATCGAAGTAGAGACATTTGTCTTCAAATGAGCTCAATGGACTCTAAAGCGCTCTGTAAATGAGCTTCTGTCTGCTCCAAAAGAGATCAAAATTGTGTCGAGCCTCTGTACGGCTTCGCCCAAGACCTATTAGCGAGGCTTTGGCTTGTCAAACAGCTTTGCCACTCTAGGCTTCTGCCAGCCTTTTCCATATCTTCTGAATACCATCACAAGCTTCGTCACTAAGAGACCCTCTTTCAATACCCATCAGAGTGTCCTTGAGCTGTTCCGGGCTGCTGGTGCCGATAATAACACCATCGCCCTGTTCGCCATCCAGCGCCGAATGATGCGCCATCCACCGATATGCCATTTCCGCCGCGCTCATGCCCTCACTCTCTGCGAGCGCGTTCCACTGCGCCAAGGCATCCATATACTTGGACTCGCGTAGGTACGGCTTACACGTGGCCGACACGGCATCCATATTGCTCCTCATGTCTTGCGCCTGCGCCACCGTCTTGCCGAGGAAGCCACCCGCTGAAGGGCCAAAAGCATAAAACGCCATGCCCAGCTTTCGCAGCGTCGGGAAGAGCGCCGTCTCCTTGTCACGGCTCAGCGGATTGTAGCTGCCTTGGTACACGGCGGGAAGGGGATAGTCCCGGTCGACGCAGTGGTTATACACGGCTTCAATGTCTTTGGGTGGGAAGCCAGAGAGTCCGAAGCGGCGGAAAAGCCCTTGCTGGTAAACCTCGTTGACAGCGGCCAGCGTCTCGGGAAACGGGGTGAGAGGGTCCATCTTGTGAAGATAAAATGTCCCGGCTGGCGCGCCCAGCTTTGCGATACTCTCTTTGGCTGTTTCCATGATTCGGTGTCTTGTCGCCCACGGCGTCGTCTCTGTCCAAGAAGACGGGCTCCATTTCGTGTCGAGTGGAAATCTGTCGCCGGCGCGAACTTTTCCCAACGCGGCCTCGGAGTTCCCATAGGCTTGCGCCGTGTCGATGGCTGTGATGCCGTGCGCACGTAATGTGTCCAAGAACGACTCGAGACTGGTCTCTGGCTTGAACAGCTCTCTGTTGCCGATTCGTGTCCCACCAAAGATGATCCTGACAGACCGACGCATCATGTTAATGTTTGCTTCTTCTTATGCAGTCTTACGAGACTGGACTGTCACATACGCCTTAATATTATGAAACCTGTGTGGCGATGATGGATGGTGGATGGCTCAACCTTGCCACTCGACATTCAGTGGTCATCTGCACCTTCGGCAGCTATAGTGGGGGCTTGTTCCGCGCTCACAAAGCCAGCTCGACAAGGTAATCAGGCGGGCATTTTTGTGTAGTATTTGTAGGGTATCATAATTTCATGTCTAGCAAGTTCAATCTATCAATGGATCAAGGACTATCACCAGCCGAATCATCGGTATGGGCCTCGCTCACGGCCGGCATGCCTGCGATCCGGAGATCGAGAGCGGCTGCGGTGTCTGGGTCTGTCGTCGCGATGTATCCGTCCTCCCCGGTCCCGGCTGCGACTGCGACTCCGTTGTCTTCTGTGCCGCCCTTCGTCCCTCCCATGCCTGCCCTCTCTCTCTCGACTCCGTTGTCTGCGATCTCTGTGGTCCCTTTCACGACTGCGGCTTCTGTGGTGGCGGCGTCTCGCTCCATCCTCTCGGTCGCGGCTTCGGCTTCGATATCTGCGCCGACCATCTCGGTCCCGTCTGTCTCCATCACGAGGACGGCGTGACTTTTCCCGGCCCCGTCTCTCATCGTCTGCGCCCTGATCGGCACCTAGTTTCGCTGTATCTGCTGCATCGTCCGGCGGCCCAGAAGTCGGCCCAATCTGCCTCTTATTTCCGACCTCGATAGAGTTGGCGCCTGTGGTGTCTCTCTGCTTGACGGGCAGCCCTAGAGCGCGCGCAAGCGCATCTTCCTCGGCCTCTTTAACTTTGCGCAGCTCTTCTTTGCGTTCGCGCGCTTCGCGCTCCTCTTCCGTCTCGTCAGCGTTGGCGGGTGTCGTGCCGGCCTTGGCGTACCAGTTGAGGTCTTTGCCCTGCTGCCAACGACCCACGGGCGCCTTTAGACTGTGGCCGAGGTAGTTTTCGCGGCGAGACGAGTTGGCGACTTCGTCCCAGCTGAAGTTGACGCCTCCACGCGAGCCAGTCTTTCGGATTGTCGAGAGGAGATCCATGGCGTCGACTACTCCATGAGCAAATATTTATTTCCTCTCGTGGTTGCAAGTGTGTATGTATCAGATATTTCGATGCAAAGAAATACGCGCACGTTTTTAGGAAGTTGAAGAGTGCTTGTGAAAGGTCAAGAGTGCAGCATCGCGGTGTTTGGCTTAGTAAAATCCATCCACTGTTCCACAGCAGATCTCAGCCCCACGCCATTCTGCCTCCAGCTTCGCGGTCTTGCGCCGCGCCAAAGCTTCAACATTCAACACCGACTCACCTGCTACTCACAATGGACAGTAAAAACGAACCACCCCTTGACGAGATACAATGGCGCTCGCCGCTGCTCATCCAGCAGATGGGCGGTCTGCACTCCAACACGATCCTCTTTTACTTTGCCGAGTCGCCGTTCTTTGAGCGCACCTCGAACAACGCCGTCATCATGAGCCAAGCGATGAATAACATGTCCATGTACCACTTTATTCAAACACGTGAAGCCTTTGAAGGGCGACTCAAAACCATGTCCGGGCTGGAATTTATTGTTGGCGAGGAGCCTGCCGAGTCGGGGCCAGGCATGGGAACCGGTGTTTGGGTCATTCGCAAACAAACCAGACGAAAGCGCTACCAAGAAGAGGACGAAATTACGGTACATGCGTCGTATTTTGTTGTTAATGAAAATATATACATGGCTCCTACGCTTGCAGATATTCTGGCATCCCGAATCGTACGCAGATGAATCCTCCAAGCTTACAGCTCCATGATTGCGACAGCTACTGACACAACCTTGCCAGATGACAATATCCTCCGCCATTGCCAAAGCCCTCCCGGCCGCCGAAGCCGCGCGACAATGGCGCCCATCCGGCGGCCACAACTACAGACCACCACCTGCCCCTACCTCCGGCCCAGCGGGCACCCTCCAAGCCGCACGCGCCCGCATGCACGAATCCAAAGAGGGCACGCCAGCGCCCGGCGCCACCACCACTACGAGTAAAAGCACAGCAGCCGCTGCGCCGCCCAAGGTTCAAGAGCTCTCGCTGGAACGATCCGCGGAGGAGGCGTTTTGGGTGCACATGCGACACGGCGGCGAGTACCTCGACGAGAACCCCATCACGGGCCGGCCGGGCGAGTTCCACCTGTCGTCAACGGGACGTAAGCCGGCCGTGGCACCACAGGCCGCCAACAAGGCGCCAACTGGTATCAGCGCCATGACGGGCCCCCCACGACTCAATACAAAGGTGGAAGAGAACAAAAAGGAGGGCAAGACGGAGAAGGCGCCGCGGTCGGCGATGCCAAAGCCGAAGCGCAAGAAGAGCAAGCTCGGCGGCAGCGGGACGCGCACGCCCACAGCAATATAAGGCGCGGACATCAGCGGACAAAGATTTTACGAAAAAGAACAGGCAATGATATGGCTTTGAGCGTTTAAATTCTATTTTATTTTATTCTCGGATTTGTGGTTAGTAAACACAGGATAGCTGCGTAAATATTAATGATACCCCCTACTTCAAGCACAGCAGAACGCAGGCAGGCGGCCTAGATGGTGTGTCCGCCGTCGGCAGAGATGATGGCCCCTTGCAGAAAGGACGCCTTGGAGCTGGCCGCGAACAGAATCACGTCTGCAATCTCCTGCGGCGTCGCCTTTCTCGGCACCGGCATACCGCGCACCGCAGCGCCATCGTCGGGGATATCTACGGTAAATAGTGTGCTGCAGAGTGGTCAGCCCAACAAGTCTGCACCAATATAGAAAAGAAGCGTCTCTGCCTACTCGGTGATGCCTGGGCAGACTGCATTGACGCGAATATTGTACGGCGAGCACTGTAAAATTCGGGATCAACACTTGGAGCGCACCAAGCAAAAGGAGAGAGAGTGTGTGTATGTGTGCGTACATCGAGGGCATCCGACTTGGTCATCTGGATCACTGCCGCCTTGGACGCAGCATACGGGGCTAAACAAAAGAGAAAAAGGGCCGAGTTAGCATCTGGTCTACAGGCTTCAATTTGCCCTTGATGCCCATGTTCCTACTTTTCCCTGGTATGGGTGAGATGCCAAGACTGCTGGCCACGTTGACAATGGCGCCGCGCGAGCCCGGCCGGCCATCGTGCGACGGCAGCGGCTCCTGCGACTTCATCTGGCGTGTCTGCTCCCGCATGCAGAGCCACACGCCACGCGCATTCACCGAAAACACATTGTCAAAGTCTAGCGCTTCAATCTCTGGCGATGCAGCTTCTGGTCCGTAGATGCCTGCTTTCCGTGTTAGTCGCATCTTTTCTTAGTGTCGTCTAGACCTTGAGGAGGAGTGGTTCGCACCTGCACAGTTGACTGCATAGTCGATGCGCTTAAACGTGTCGACAGTGGCAGTGATGGCTTGTCTGACCTCGGCTTCCACGCGCACATCAACTTTGAAGACGAGAACGTGTGCGTTTTCGGCGACGGCGAGAATGGCAGCTTTGGTGTCTTGGAGCCGAGCGACATTGGTGTCGGCAATGCCAAGTCTAGCGCATCCCTCTGCGGCAAACGAAACGGCAGTCTGCTTGCCGATCCCTGGGATCCAGGTTAGCCGGCGTTATGGCCGAAGGGCATGTCGCATCTCAAGTCAGTCTCCTGGTGCAACGCGGATTGTAGCCTCTGGAGCGTATAAATCATCATTCTTGCGATTCATCTCGGTTGCTTGAATGGTCCCTCAGAACGAGACGGACAATTATTAAGAGCAAAGAAAAAAAGACTTACCAGAGCCTGCACCTGTCACAAAAGCCACACCGGGATAGAGCGTCATGATTCTCTCAAGTTGGTAATAAGGCGGAGATCGGAGGGTTCGGCTATCGGCAAGCCAGGATCGGGCCTCGCTGTGAGTGAAACCTGTGGCGGCGGCAGGAGCGGTGATCGCAGCCGGGGCGAATGGACCAGGCTTATATAAAACCCGAGAGCTTGATGATTGGTAAAATGCTATCAAAAGGCAAAAGAGTGACAGACGGATGGACTAGGATCAGATCTATATATGAAGAAGTAGAAAAAAGTAATCATGAAAAATAGAATAGGAATTTACATTATACTAAGAAAAGGCGCATGCGTAATGCAACCTCGCTGACCCCTCCGAAATCTCAACAGAAAGGACTGGCCCCTCCCCGCACGGCTAGCAATACTCCCATTTATAGTATAACTAGGTCAACAACTGCGGGAACGGGACTGAAGCGTGTGCCTCCGGGAAGAAATGCGGACACGTCACCGATGCCCGGCCGGCAACGACACCTTGGCACAGGCATGCGGCTCCATGCAACAACTCTGCAAATATAAAGAAATTTCATCACATTGAATTTTTCTATTCCAAGTTCCCCAGTACTTACGCCAGTATATATAGACAAGTATGCAACTGAAAATGCAACCAATGCAAAGTATGCTGTTTTCCCAGCGATACATGATCCTTTATGCTGTCCGGCGCCATCCGTGCGCATCACCACTCCACGGTCCAGGTACCCATCACTCCACCACCCATCCCTTGCCCGCCATCTTCCTCTGCTTGACCTTTTTCGCCGGCAGCTGCCAGCCCTGCCCTCCCGTGTTCTCGGCCCGCAGGTACGGATTCACCCAGCACTCGCGCGTGCTGCCGCCGTCCACCGCCGCCGACGGCGCGCGAGTCTCCTTGATGGGCTTGCCGTACGTCAGCAGCGATGTGCCCTTGGCCAGTCCCGCCAGCTGCCCGCCCGAGACGTCAGTGAGCGCATGCATCCTAGTCTTGGGCTTTTTGGACCCGTCGCCTGTCGGTGTCGCGCGCTGCAGGTAAGAGTAGACAATGTACTCGGGGCACTCTTGGATGCTGAGATGCGCCATGGGCGACGTCGGGTGAATGTACACGAGACCATTCTCGTTGGCGGCGCTCGATGGGCCTTGCAGGGGAATCAGAGGCACGTACGGTACGTCTATCGCACGCTTTGGCTTGCGATGCTGCTCCGGGGGGACAGGAGCCTTGTCTGCCCGAATTGCAACCTGGTCGACAAACCCGGCAGCAGCCATTTGTTTGAGTGCTGCCACCTGCTTGGGAGACGGTGGGTCAAGCTTGTCTTGGTATTTGATGCTGGAAAATGATGGTATGTTGGCCCGCAGCAGATCCGTGATTTGTTTGCGCAGCTGCTGGATTTCCTTGAGCACCTTGAACCGCACAAAGTGGCTCTCGCACCAGGCTTGTGTCGGCTCGTGGGCAAACTCGCCCACAACCTGCAGCAGCTTGATGGCGTCAGACTTGTCGTCAAGATAGCAAAAGTTGCGGTGCACCTCGTTGAACATGCGTCGTGCGTTGACTTGCTTCGTCTCGGCCACAATGTCGGCGTTGGTACGGATAGCGCCGTCTTCCTGGGCTGCAAGGGTTGGTACGGCCTGTGCCTCGGGCAAGAACACTTCCGCAGCAGACAAGCCAGCGACTAGTGCGATGGTATAAGGCAAGCAGTCGTGCAAATGCCCGACAAGTAGAATTCTTGCAAACCGCGGTGAAAGAGGAAACACAGACATTGTCTGACCAACTTGTGTAATCTGACCGCTAGATGAGATCGCTGAAAGGTATTCCAGTAGTTTTTCGGCAGTGACCAGGCTATGTCGTTGCGGAGGTGTGGGAAAGGGGAAGTTGACGACATTCTGCAGATTCATAGACTTGAGCTGCAAAACGACACCCTCGATTGGCATTCGCAGAAGCTCGGGGTCTGCAAACTCCTGGAAGTCGCGCTCAAAAACAGCAGAAGAGTACAGCCTGTAGCAGTGGCCAGGGCCTGTACGGCCCGCACGACCCGCGCGCTGATTAGCACTGGCTTTGCTTATCCAGCCAATATCATAGCTCTGCACGCCGCTCTGGCGGTCGTAGTTTCGGTCCTTGACTCGACCACAGTCAAAGACAAATCGCGTTCCCGGAATGGTCAAAGACGTTTCAGCAACATTAGTGGCCAAGATAATCTGTCTCGTACCCTCAGGTGCGGGCTCAAAGACTCTCATCTGTTCCCGCGTCGGCAGCAGGGAGTAGAGGGGTAGAATTTGTACTTTTAAGGGAGCAGCTTCTTGCTCTTCTTCAATCTCAAACTCGTCCTCCTCTTCTTCACCATCCGATAGTATCTCGTCCAAGTCATCATGAGTGTTGTCGTCAAAATCGCCGAAATCGAGGTCTTCCACCTCCATCGGTGCTTCAGATGCTGATATCCGTACTTTTGGGCCTTGGGCAGATTTCAGCCCACCAAATGCCGTTTTCAAGCGTTCACTGAGCTGAAGAATTTCGTTGCGACCTGTGAGGAAGACGAGAAACCCACCAGGTGGGAGTTTTCTATGTCCACGGCTGATTTTGCGGAATGCTTCTTCAACGTAATCGTGATGCGTCTTGCGAGCAAAGTGCATCGTTACAGGGTGCTGTCTGCCTTCGACCTCGAGAACCGGAGGAGGCGTTGGGAACAAATTGGGGTTCATAGTTAAATCTTCGATCCGGAGTGTAGCGGACATGATGATGAGCTTTAGCGGCTTGACCTTGGGATCCTCCTCCGCTAGCTCGGCCCGGAGCTTGATGACTCTGCTTAACATGCCAATCAAAATATCCGTATTCACACTCCGTTCGTGCGCTTCATCAATGATGATGGCCGAGTATTTCTTAAGTGTGATATCTTGGGCAATCTCGCGGAGTAGGATACCATCCGTCATGAATTTGATGGCAGTTTTATTGTCGACACTTCCTTCAAATCGAATCTGGTAGGCAACGGCCGACGAGTGATTGCCCAATTCCTCAGCCACGCGCTTAGACATACTGACAGCGGCAACTCGACGAGGCTGCGTGATGCCAATCATGCCCGGTGTCTCCGAATCCTTGGTTCCGTAGCCCGCTTCGTACAGAAACTGGGGTACCTGGGTTGTCTTACCCGAACCTGTAGCACCGCAAATAACCACGATATTGTGGTTGTGGACAGCTTCCATAAGTTTCTGCTCTTCCGAAACGACTGGAAGTTTTAATCGAGCTTCTTCAATTTCTGGTGCTCTCGTAACAGTGACGCTAAAAGCCTTCCTTTTTGTATTCGTGGTAGTTTGTAGCTCCATGGGCAATGGCTCCTGCTCGGGAGCTCGTGGAACAAAGTTTTCTGGCTTTGGAATCACCATGTTGCTTGTCGTCGAATCATTTGGGTTGAATCCTAGGGCTTCGTTGCGTTGCTGGGTTGCCCAGGCTTTGAACATGGAGGACCTTTGCGATTTTTGTGCCCCTGAACCTTCGTCCTCGTCCTCCTCGTCCTCATCTTCGTCCTCGTCCTCGTCATCACTGCCGCCTTCACTGGAGCCCTCCTCGTCATCTTGGTTATCGTCTTGCAGCTGGTCGTCGTCATCACTTATGCCACCCCACTCGTCTTCTTCGCTCTCATTGTCGCTTTCCGAAGCGGGCAGCTTGACGGTAGCCGTGACTTTGGATTTGACACCACCTCGTTTTTGACGTTTCTGGATCACTGGTCTTCCATCCTCGCCGACGTCGAGTGGCCGCTTCAAGCCGGATCCTATCGCGGCTGGTGTTTGTTTGGGGCCATTTTGAGTCTCTGCAGACTTGTTTTCAGTCTTCGATTTCGCGGCCGGCTCGTCTTCATCCTCGCCGTCGTCGTCCTCAACTGCTTCGCGCCTCTCCTCGAGAAGCTCATTCTCATCCTCAATACCGGCCCTGGCCTCTCTCAGAGTTCTTGCAAGACTCTGCTTTTTAGTCTCACGGCCTTGGCCTAGAGACTTGCTGCTTGAAAATAAACTCGTGTCCACCTTTGTCGAGGCCAGTTTGGCCAGCAGCTCCCGTGTCTCGTCCTTGCGCAGCTTGGTGTCAATGTACTTTTCGAGACGTTTGGCTTTCTTCGAACTCATCTTCCCAGCCTCCTGCTTAAGCTCCTCCTTCATGCGCACGCGCTTGTCCGCCCATTCTTGCTTGTCGGTCGAGTCGATGATTTCTTGGTTGCTGTCTGCGACATCGTGGCGGGCATTGTCCTTGGCTCGCTCACGGGCAAGCACTCGGTGCTTGCGCTGTCTCGGAACAAATTTCGCCATGTTCGTGAGGATTGACACGAATTAGCAAGCCTTGTCCTAAAATTACTTGCATAAAGGTTTTAAGCCCGACTATTCTCTGAATAAGTTAGCAAATGGCACTACTTTGAAATTTTGGTGGAGCTCAGTTTTGCCGCTCACGACCGCCGAAATCTACAACCTAAATGAGACTAGTGCGGGGCGGTGAACTGGCAGCACTCAGCTGCCCATGTTCATCGTGGTTGAGCTTACCCGGGACCTGCTTGACGGTTGACAACATCTCGGCAGCAGTATGTCAGGCCTAAACGTTAAAGAAGATACGTATCCAGCGAAACTTCGGACAGCTGCTGGGGTAGTAGGCGGATTCGCTACCGAAGTATCCTCGACAAGCTACTCTGATCGAATTTTGGTCACAATTAGCCAGGAAGGGAGACTTTCACAATGGGTGGGCGAGCCAATGCTATGTTGCTTACCGGTTTTCGGCTAATTCTATTTACAGGTTCAAGTTCCATTGACGCCATCCGCAGCTGGAAGTGTCGAAATGACACTGCCTACTGCAAGTCATGGCCTACTTCCGTCCACACACCTTACTCCAACGACGCTACTAGGCGGAGGCGGGGAAGAGCGCGAGACAATTGGACAGCTTTACGCGGCGCAGATTGCGAGCTTCTTATCACTACGCTACCCCGATGATAGACGAACCTTGGTTGTTGGGTTTGGGTTGAAAAAGATTGACAAAGACAGAGAAGCATTCTTTGACCTCTTCGAACTGGCACAGAAAGTCTTGTAGTTTTCTCTGCTGCGCTTTGGGGCCTGCACGCAAGCGAGCATGTGACTTCTCGCATGTACTAGGGCGAAAAGTAAAGGGAGACTATTTCAATTTCTGTACTCTGCATAGTCTCAAAAACTATAACTCTATAGACTTCCCGCAACGCGGCACCGGCTGCTAAGGAAGTAGAGCACCTGGGGCTCAAGCTGGGTGCGGCTCAAGTCCTCCGATCGGCTGTTGAGGGTGAAGCTTAGCGCGACCGCAATTGCAGTTAACAGTTCCCCATGGTATTCTAGAGCGCCTCCGAAGCACTTAAATCCGTGCCATGCTAAGCCAAAATTGCTGGCGACAGGATTGAACCATGTTCTGAACCCAAGCAGGAACAAATGCGACTGCTACGAGTGTGAATGATGTTCATCAGATCAATTAGACCTCCTGGGCTGTTTTGGGTTGATGACCCATGGCTCATGACATCTCTTGAGCTGTTTGCGATACCGTTCGTATGTTTCTGGAAGAACGACGTGTTGATGTGCCTCCCAAATGGGCTTCTGTCCTTGAATGACGAACCTCATTTCCATTTCGTTCTTGAGGCACTCTAGAGCTCCTTGCATCAGATAGCAAGACCACATCCGGTCGCTCGTGACGTGATGGCAGCGCGGGTCTGAGCCTGTTTCGACGGTATGACCAGTCTGCCACTGCCAAGTTCCGGTTGTTATCCTCGCGTAGCAAAAGCGCTGCGGGCTATGAACTGTCATGACTCTATCAGTCCCGGGTCTGCACTCGCTGACGGCGCGCGTACTTGCGTCCCGATACTTGAGAATCATTCCGGCGAAATTGTTGTACCGATTGAAGAAGGCATGACTGGTTCGCACATGGTCTAGCGGCGCAGCAGAATACAACGGCCGCGAGGAAATTGATGAATGGAGCGGTTGAACGTTAGAGTTGGCCTCTCTTCGCCGTTCACTGCTTGCTTGCACGCCTAGTAAGCGACCATGTCTATCGAAATCACCAAACACAAGCGTCCTTGGTTCGTTGAAGAACGTGGCCTTCCGAAGCGCTTTCTCATTCATATCAAGACAACGATCGTAGCCAAACTGCACAAAATTGTCATTTGCCATTGTCATCTGCAGAGCCATTAGCCCGAGGTGCCCTATGAAGCAGCCAGCATCACGAGATAGTGAGGAGCCATCACTGACCCATATCATGTGGCATGCAGACCAATGTCATCGCCAGCTGGTAACACGCCAGGTATCGCCAAAAATCATTGCATCTTGAATGCCTGTATAATTCATCAAAATTCGACACAAGTCATCGTTTGTATAATGCCACACTGCGATGGTCGGTCGCGAGGCTTATTCATCGCGAATCATTTGGCTACCACATGCTGGCAAGGTAACATCATCGTCGCTGCCCAAATTCAGCCATTTCGCGGATTGATCCTCATTGGCATGGGATCAATTTTGTAGCGATGCAACAAGCAGCCAAGATGAGGGAGATGCAGGCGTCGCTGAACCGCTGCCGGGGCTGGGACAATCGATCCTGCAAGCCTCCCAATCACTTGCAAGCTGTCACAAGTTGAATGCACTGAGAGATTCCCATTCTCAACCTTCCTTCTTCTGGCTCAAGCCTTCTACCATTGCTGCGGCAATATCCTCTGCGGTGGTGCCTCGCTTCCTATCCCCAATCTTCTCCTGGCCCAGCACAGTGTCATCAGCGACGGCGCGATACACACTGGCGGCTCCGAGAAAGAGCTGAGGGTCGAAGCCGCCCTCTTCCACGTGCGTCTTGCTGATCTCCTCCATCTCGCGCACCCACCGGTACGCCTTGGGCGCCATGGAGACGAGGCCCCTCTGCGTCTCCGCCGCGCGCTGCGGGAGCATCTCCGCCATGACGCCCTGCAGCTCCCCCAGCACGCCCATGGACTGGGCGCTCGTAAAGGCCTGGACGGCGATGGCGGTGTAGCCCTTGCTCATCGACGCGAAGCACATTTTCAGCCCGCTCGCCGCGCCCACGCTCTCGCCAATGTGGCGCATGCGAAGCACCTCGGCCAACCTCGCGCCCCAGCCCGGCGGCGCGTCCCCGAATCGGTGCGGTCCCGACGTGTACATGGCCGGCGCGCTCCAGTCGGTGCCGTTGGCCTGGAGAGATGGTGGGCCGCCGATGATGGAGCCGTCGACAAAGCGCACGAGGGCGCCTGCAGGGGCAAAAAGGCTTGCAATCTCGCGGACGGTGGAGGGCGCAACGGCATTCATGTCGGCAAAGTAGAGTGGTGCAGGGCTTGCGCCTTTGCCTTGCACGGATGTGACGGCGGCGACAACACGCTTGGCAATCTCGGCGGCGTCGCGAGGCGGCGCCACGGACAAAACGGCATCACAATTACCGACGAGTTCTTCATCTGTAGGATAAATGGTCACGAGCGCTGCTTGAGCCCTCTTGATCGTGTCTTGGCTGTGGGATCATGTTAGCCTTGACAGAAAAGTGATTGCTCTACGCCGATGAGGGGCCCGCCCAAAATCACTTGCGCACTGATGAGCTGTTACGGAGCACACTGCTACATGAGACGGGTGAGTCGCCCCCATTGCCTGTCTTGTCCGGCTCGGCCGGCTGCGAAACTTCTTACCTTCTGCCCTCGCAATTGGTTGCCACTGCAAAGCCGTGGGCGCGCAGCATTTTGGCTATGCCGAGGCCCATGTCACCAATGGACAGGATGCCGATTGTGGCAAGCGATGGGGCTGCAGCGGACATTATGGTTGAAAACAATCTTAATCGACGGTGGTGGCTGCAGGACAGGACTGGTGGCTGCAGTGCATTACCCGTGGCTGGCTCCTGAAATTAACGTGGTATGACGATGAAGAAGCTGACTTGGGAGATTCCTGTCTAACCATGGCGAGAGATATGTAGTTGTCCCGGCGCTAAAAATGTGACAGCAATGATGACTGAGCTGTTGTACGCTCATGTTGGCCCCGAGGCAGCCGACTACTACACGGTCGCATCACGCTGGTTTACTTGAATACTGATGGTGACGGCAGTCAAATGCAGGACGGCGGCTCCGAGACTTATGGTAATTTTACTTTTCCATGGGCCGAAGTTTTAATACTTTGGCCCGCCGTTATACGCGGCGAGCCACTCTAACAATGGTGCTATTTCCGGCTTCATTAGTATCGGAATCCTTGTCGCCGCTTACACACTTGGCAACCAAGAGTGAGCCATGACCCTGCGGATCACTGCTAAGATGTAGTCCGTGACCTTTTCCTGCAGCTGACTTGGGTTCCAATACTTTGCTGTGCGTCGGAGACAAGAGTCTCATTCGAACATTCCCTGTGAGGGAGCGAGGTTCTCTCGTAACAACTTGACTCATTCAACTGACAACCAGCGGGAGCCGGAGAAGCACCGGCGGAGCCGCTCGTAAATTCCCTGATAGTGAACGGGTCCATGCGGTGATAAAAACAGCAACGGTGTACCCGGTTTCACACGACCTCATGCCATTTTTACGGCCGTAAGAAGAGCCTGAGGAATCCGAGGCCGTTGCAGTGGAGCAAAGCTTTCAGCCGTTACATGGGCTGACGAAAGTCGTACGAGAATAGAATTTTCTTGTTGCAAATCTGGAGACGGGCCGTGAGGAAGCCCCGTCAGTGACCTTGCCGGCGCCCCACGGCGACTCGGGACAGTTTGACAACACGGGATGGTTTCATAATAGAGCTTTACTGGCTTGATCATTTTTGTAGAAATGAGTTTACGTATATGCTCCTCTGTAGTGAAAATACCACAGCTGCTGCTTTCAACCTTTGCTATCTTTTATGTTTTCTACTTACAGCAGCGAAACCACAACCAACTCCAACGCCAGCAAAGTAGTTGAACCAGCGATGAAGGTCGTGATTGCTGGTGCCGGTGTGGCAGGCCCAGCCGTTGCCTTTTGGCTCGCCAAACAGGGCCACGAATGCACAGTCGTTGAGCGATTCCCCTCGCTCCGAACCGCCGGTTTACAAGTCGATTTACGAAACGAGGCGATCGAGGTGGTTCGACGCATGGGGCTGCTGCAGACGGTCCGAGACCGTTCCGTCCCGGAGATGGGCACCATCATTGTCGACTCCAAGGGCCAGGAAAACATTGTGCAAA
Source organism: Akanthomyces dipterigenus (assembly GCA_030783385.1). NCBI lineage: Eukaryota > Fungi > Ascomycota > Sordariomycetes > Hypocreales > Cordycipitaceae > Akanthomyces > Akanthomyces dipterigenus. The sequence goes on along the minus strand of JARJRE010000596.1, from coordinate 5,689 downwards.
GAAAACTCAGTACTGAGCACGAAAGCGGTGTACAGGGAAAGACGAGTGCCTATGAGATTATGCGCCGCGATCTGATTGAGATTCTGTACGACGCAACAAAAGAAAACGTCACGTATCGTTTCGACATTTCTATCGACCATTATCGAAACATTGAGGCGAATGAAGATGACGAGAGCGGTCCTAAGACTGATCAGGTGGAGGTGACGCTCTCAGATGGTAGTAAAGAGACGTTTGATCTTTTGATTGCAGCCGACGGGCAAGGATCGCGCATTCGCAAGCAAATGTTCTTTTACAGACCAGAAGACGACCAGTCGCGATGGCTCGGCATCTTTTCCGCCTACTACACCTTACCGCGGAGGGACTACGACACGAGCTTCTGCCGCATGTACCACGCGACGGAGCGGCGGCTGGCCATGACGCGCTGGCACAGGCAGGATACCGGTCAGGTATACCTCATGGCCATGAGCAATACCGAGCGCTTCCGCCGCGCGCTGGACCGCGACGTGGCCAGCCAAAAGGACGCCTTTGCGGCCGTCTTCCAGGGCATGGGCTGGCAGGAGGAGAGGATCCTGCAGGCCCTGACCGACGCCGAGGACTTTTACGCCGACGAGATGCTGCAGCGCCGGAGCGCCGTGTGGTCGCACGGCCGTGTCGTGCTCCTCGGCGACGCGGCGTACTGCGCCTCGCCCATTGCCGGCGTGGGCGCCAGCATGGCGCTCATCGGCGCGTACGTGCTGGCGGGCGAGCTGGCCGTGCACGGTGGCGAGACGGCGGCGGCGCTGGCCGCGTACGACGCCGCGATGCGGCCGCTCGTCGACCAGAGCCAGCGGCTGCCCAAGCGGTCGCTGCAGGGCTGGCTCCCGCTGTCGACGTGGTCCATCAAGCGGCTGCACGTCCGGGAGTGGGTGCGCAGCAAGGGCAGGGGCGCGCAGCCGTGGGCAAAAAAGGTCAACGACCAGCGCTGGCAGCTGCCCGACTATCCCGAGATGTGCTGGCGCGGCCGGTCGGCGGCGGCGGCGGCGGTGTGGGCGAGCCTGCCGTCGACGGCGCGGTCCTCGCTGACCGAGGACTCGCGGTCGCGGGCGTTTTGGTCGCCGGGCGCGTACAGCTCGGCGTCGTCGGTGGCGGATGATATTTGGCTGCCGTCGTGTGAGCTGCGGAGGGAAGAGCCGGCCGAGAAGGAAGAGACGACGCCGCGGGCTGAAAAGGTACAGCCTGATTGGCCGCTGACTGCCGACTTGTCTTGTTTGAACTGTGCGAATTGTTCCAAGGCAGAGGTGTTGTAGACGGTGGAGGACGTGGCTGGATGACCTGTACATAGACTCTCGACTTTTTTTCCTTGTTTCAGTATTTTAGAAGACGTTTGGTAGATGATTGTAATGATGTGCACCCAGCACTAGATAATGACATTGTTTGATAATTCTCTGGCAATCCCGGTGTAGAAGCGTTTTGTCTGGCTGCGGGTGAGATCTCACCAACCGCCAAAGCAAGAAATCTGGCGTATATTTAACATAAGCCATCAGCTCATTGCCATCTTTATTGTCATTGTCGAATCTGACAAGAAAAAAAGGAAAGAAAGCTCAAAATGTGTCGACAACCACCTTGGACCGTCGATCTGCACTAGCCACACTGCTGCGCCGCTTACAGCCACGGCCATCACCAATGACGACACTAATTAACCAAGCTTCGCTTGCATGCACCGTCACAATTTCTGCCCATCAACCATTCAGCTCGTTGGCTACATGCATCCGCCCGTTAATGATTCAATGACGTGAATTCTCATCTCTACAACTACCCTTCTCTTCTCTCTTTAAACCTCCTTTCCCAATCACATACCTCACTCAATCCTGAACTTGCCTGCCCCATCACATCGCCTCTAGCAACGATGGCAGTCCAAGCTGTCATCGCGCAGATATCCTCGGTGGCGCTGAGGATATGCGCCGTCATATTCTTCCGATTCGTGAGTTTCTCAGTTTATACATACACCAAAGCTCTTTTTAAAATAAAAAATCGTTTGCTAACACCACGCAGTTTCCTGTACGCGTCCTGCTGCCCGGATAGGGGTGTTACGCTAACATTCATAGGCTCATTTCCCGACCTTTGTCTTTGCCGCCTTTGCCATCTATGTCCCTGCATTCTTGGCTACTTACCGCGCAGGTCCAGAAGTGCAAGTTGTTGATGATCAAATCGATGTCGTGGTGAAAGAAACCACCATCACTCCCGATGACGGCAATGGCAATGCCATCGTCGCCGACGAGGTCGATGTGGAGGAGACGGTTACCCTGCGTGAGGAACCCGCCTCCGTCTGGAAGATTCTCGCCTATGGCGCGCCCAACCCCCGCGAAAAGCTCTCCTCCATCCTGACCTTTCTCATCAACGGCGCTTTCGTTGCCCTGACAGCCGATGCCTTGTTCCGCGCTCGTATTCTCTATCCTGTTGACGATCTCTCATTTGTCCGATTGGGCTATGTTTCCAGTGAAGAAGCCAAGATGCTTCTCCGGGAGCCTGACCAGGCCAAGATGCCAGTCACTGTTGAGATGCGTATCGCTGATCCACTTCCCCCATTCGAGGACCCTATCTGGCGTTTGGTGGGCGGACTTCAGTCGACCACAAACGAGACGGATTTCACCGGCATTGTCAACGTGCCCTTGAGCTCCAGACACCCTCGGTGGTACGAGTATCGGACTTCTAACAATCACTCTGGGCGCTTCCTCTCTGCTCCTCGACCTGGCCAATCATCCGACCAGACTGGTGGCAAGTTCACGTTCCTGTCTACTTCGTGCATTTTGCCTCGCTTCCCTTACAATCCTCTCGATCACGCCTTGGCTATTCCCGGTCTACGTCACCTCGCCGACAAGCTGCCGAGTCTTGGTGCCCAGTTTATGCTGTTCCTTGGCGACTTCATCTACATTGACGTGCCGAATAGGTTTGGCAAGTCTATCGATGAGTACCGAATGCAGTACCGCCAGGTATATGCGTCTCCGGACTGGGCGCCTGTCGCCCAGAACCTGAGCTGGATTCATGTTCTTGATGACCACGAAATCTCAAATGACTGGGATGCTAGCAACACTGGAGTATACCAGGCGGCCGTAGAACCCTGGGCCACCTACCAAGCGAATGTGAACCCACCCAGGGCTATTCGTGCCGGTACTAATAACATTCAGCACAAAGATGCGACGTGGTACACTTTTGCCCAGGGCCCTGCCAGTTTTTTCCTTATGGATACGCGGAGCTACCGCTCGCGCAACAAAGTGCCCTTTGAGGATGATGAAAAGACGATGCTGGGGGCTGAGCAGCTGGAAGACTTCCTCGCTTGGCTTGCTCGCCCCGAGCCTCGTGGCATCAACTGGAAGATTGTGGCCTCGTCTGTTCCATTTACCAAGAACTGGCCTGTTAATGTGCGGGACACTTGGGGTGGCTTCCTTGTTGAGCGACGCAGGATTCTCGAGGCCATGTGGGACGCTGGTGCTCGTGGCATGGGCGTCCTCATCCTATCTGGTGATCGTCACGAATTTGCTGCTACCAAATTCCCTCCACCCGCGGATTCAAAGTGGCCTGCCTCGACTGCTGCACACGAAATATCTACCAGCCCTCTCAACCAATTCGCCTCTCCGTTCCCGACGTACAGGCAGACTGATGAGGAGGATATCCAGCTAAAGTAAGCTCCGTGCACTCCCAATAATGTTTGAGATGCTAATTTTCCTAGGTATATTCCGTCCGGCTCTTCCAAGTTTGGCGCTTTTACCATTGAGAATGTCGATGGCGAAAGCACCCTTCAGTACCAGCTGTACGTGAATGGCAAGGAGGCCTGGAACACCACGCTTGTCGCCGTTCAGCCGGCCAGTGGATCATCTGGTTCGATCTGGGACTTTCTCAAGTTTTAATGTTGATTTTTGCTTTTCCCCTGCTGAGAGTTGATATTGTTACATGGACCATGCGGCGTTTGGTGTCTATTCTTCTGTTTCGGGGCGTCCGACCAAGGTGCGGCCTTGATTATTTTATTAAATGAATTTAATGTCCGATTAATATTACTTTATGACATGCGTTGCACTCACTGCGATATTCTATCTAATCGCTTTCAACGCTTCCTCGTGGCTGCGCAATTGGTTGTCGATCCAGGGTCCGGGTTACGCTCACTCACCGCCTTGGTGGCGCCCCACTATGAAGAAAAAGTCCGGCAAAATTATCGACGCAGCATTTTTTCCTAGGCCAAGACCGCCACTGTAAAAGTTGTTACTATCTGAGACTTACATTGATATTATTTACATTCGTCCGCGGTTTTACAAAGCAAGATGGCCGGGCCTCATAAAAACAACAAGCGCGCCATGGGAAGCAAATTCCAAAAGCCCATGAAACGACAAAAGCGTGAACGGCGTGTGCAAAAAGAATACCACAGCAGTACAGAGGACGAGGAAGAGGGCGAGGACCAGCAGCAAGAGTTTGACGCCGTCAACCTGCTAGACTCGGACGACGATATCCACAATGCCAAAGTCGACGACATTGGCGACGACGAGGGCAGCGACAATTCAAGTTCAGAAGATGAGGCGGTGGCTCCTCGAAAGAAGGCCGGTGCCGCCAAGGGCAGCGTCACAGTCAAAGCCAAGGTGCCAAAAAAGCTGGCCACAGACGACAACAGCGACGTGGTTGAGGGCCTACGCGAGGTGCAAGACAATGACGATGATGATGACGACGACGACGACGAAGACGACGAGGATATGAATGACGACTTTGACCTGGATGACGACGACGACGACGACGAGGAAGGCGGCTCCAGAAAACCCAAGAAGCGCAACGACCCGGCCGCGTTTGCCACGTCGCTGTCCAAGATTCTCTCGACCAAGCTGTCGTCGTCGAAGCGGGCCGACCCCGTGCTCGCGCGCAGCGCCGCGGCGCACGAGTCGTCGCGGGCGGTGGTGGACCGCGCGCTCGAGGCCAAGGCGAAGCGGCAGCTGCGGGAGCAGAAGCTCAAGGCGCAGGAAAAGGGCCGCGTGCGGGACGTGCTCGTCGCGACGGCCGCGGCGGGCGCGCTCGCACCGGAAGCGACGACGGCGGAGATTCTGGCCACCGAGATGAAGCTGCGCAAGGTGGCGCAGCGGGGCGTGGTCAAGATGTTCAACGCGGTGCGCGCGGCGCAGGTGAGGAGCGCGGAGACGGAGCGCGCGGCGCGCGAGGGCGGCGTGCTGGGCATGAATCGGAGGGAGGAAAAGGTGAATGAGATGAGCAAAAAGGGCTTCCTGGACTTGTTGGCCTCGGGCGGCAATGCGCTGAGAAAAGGCGCGAGTGCGATTGAGGAGGCGTAGTGCAAAGGGGCTATGGTGTGGGAGCTGGCATGCTGTATATATGAATTGTTGTTTTCTAGCCTTGTTGATGGACAATCTGGGAATGAATGAATATTAACAGTCCCTGGTATTGATGGCAGTGCGTGCGTAGATATGGTAACTTTGAGTTATTAACATTGTAGAATTGGGAATCTCTGTATATATATATATATATGTTGCAATATCCCTTGTGCAGCTCCCATTTTATGCCACTCCATCCATCGATTCTACTTTCTCCGTCTCCTATCCGTTACAGTATTGTACATGTTTTGCGCCTGATGCAATTATAAAGAGTAACCCAAATCCCCTTTTCCCACCCGCCGCCATGCATGGGATGAGATCCATCTCCACGCTTTGCCTCTTTTTTTTTT
>JARJRE010000595.1:0-22632 GCA_030783385.1 Akanthomyces dipterigenus | reverse complement strand
CTATAAAAGATAGATAATTATATACTGAAAAGGACATTTTACGGGCGGCGTGCCCTTGTGCGGTCGGAGGCAGTCTCGGCTGCGTGAGTAGGTAGGTAGGTAGGTGCGGCGGAGTACCGACGCTGGCTGCTCCACCACAGTCATCTGCATCTCGCCTCATTGCCAGCACTGTCATGTTGCTCCTATGAATAAAGTCGAACTGTGCACAGCAGGAACACATCGAGTGTGAATTGCGGTTTTCATAAAACCGTTTATCGAAGGCTAGTCTTCCAAGATGAACAGTGCCGAGCAGTTGTACCTTCTGGCCGATCACATCAAGCTGTCCTTATTGGAACGACAGAGAGCCCAAAGTCTAGGCTTGGACAATGATAGCCAGGATGGACACCTGTCACGGTCACTTGAACAATTCAGAACAGGACTAGAGTCATTAGAGTTGGAGAAGCAGAATTTTCAGAACAGCGGGGATGATAGGTATTGAGACGCGAAACGCAATTAGCCAGTTGTTGTGACTGACCATTATTCTTGGCCGGCAGCGCGGTATCAATCTTGGGTGAATCAATCTCATCTCTCCGAGAGCAATTCGACAATCTTATCTCGCAATTCCACGGCTTTGTGTCTCCTGCTACCATCGACACCGTAACGCACCCCAACTCCGAAACGCTGGCAGACGACTTCCAACATGCGACATCCACACCGTCCGCTTATCGCAAGTCGAAATCCGTACGATTTAATGATACGCCTGCATCACCTGCAGAGGAGTTGTTTGGACGCTATCGGGATGACCCAGCGAATGACTCCGCCGGCTATCGGGATCAGACGGGCGACATGTCGAATCAACAGATTCACGAATACCACTCCCAAATTATGGAAGATCAAGATGAGCAACTGGAACGTCTCGGAGAATCGATCAGCCGCCAAAGAGAAATCAGTATGCAAATCGGAGACGAACTCGACAGCCACGTTGCCATGTTGGATGAGGTAGATGGTGTCGTTGATCGCCACCAGAGCCGTCTCGATAGAGGGCAGAGAATACTTGGAAAGATTGCAAAGGGCGCGGGTGAGAATAAGCAAATGACCGCCATAATTGTTCTCATAATTATTCTCGTGCTTCTAATTGCGATTTTGAAATAATTGGAGAACTTTTGTTAGTTTTGTATAAGTATATTGCTGGCGCTGTAAAATCTTGGCTCATTGAGTCGCTCTCTTATGATTGCTTCATCTAATTTACGGTAATAAATGTCAGTTTAGTTGTGGACACATGCTCATGGAACAATTAGTCAAATTCTGTCAATCTGTTGATGTGTCGCCTTTACTTAAGCTTTTCTATTTGAGCCCCTGTACAACTTTGACACGATGCCTCATTTGCTGTCTTGGTAGGATTTTCGCTGCAGTTGATCAAGAAAGGATCATCGAATGACTTCACCCTCCTTGTTGATGCCCTCAAGGCTCTCTAGAATATCACTGCTTCTGAAGTACCCTGGTGAGCCGAGTGCTTTCTTGCTCCCTGCCTCCCACACTTCATGAAATTTCACCGTCTGGTCACTCGCTGCAACAACAATGCAGCCGTCTCCAGAAGGTCGAGGAGATCGTGACTGTCCCGACCCACTATGTTGCCAAGGATAAGGAATTGCATACAAAGCTCGAAGCTCCAGAGACCAGGGTATTGCCGCAACTTGCTTGCAGTCCGGCCAGCTGAAGACTGCAATTCTGTATGGATGATCTGGGTGCGCATAGCCGAACGTTGCAGCGATTTCTCGTCGTGTAGTAGACCAAATAAGCGAAGTCACTTGGGCTGCCACAGCGATAGTTGCCAACGAGGATCCTGAGGTTGTGTGGAAGAAGTGTATGCATTTATCGTTTGAACCGCCCCCGGTTGCAACTAAGCCATCACGCCAAGGGCAGAAAGCTATGGCCTTCACAGCTGCTCCATGGACCTACCGATGTCTTTCGCAACCGTGAGAGAGGGTTCGGAGACTTTCCGCAGAAGTTCGGACCCTTGCCACATCGATGTCTTCCTCAACAAGGCTTCCCACAAAATTGAAAGAAGAGCTGCCACGGCTTCTTTGCGACGATTGTAGGCGGAAAGTTAGACCGTGACGAACCAAAGGAGCTCGTGGCGCATCCTGAGAAACTCTGCTAACATGGCTCTCACTCAAAACATCGTCAACATCAAATAAGCAACAAATGTTGTCGTTGCCTCCCGACGCAAATAGTCGACCAGTTGGAGACCATGAAAGACCGCAAACCTGTTGATTATGAATGACAACCTTTGCAACGAGATACATCGAACCTGGCCAGTTGTCTCGCGAAACTTCCCAGTTCATTGGCCATTCAACGATGTAGTAGTAAATCGTTCCTGTGTCGTCTCCTACCAGCAGATCCTCTGTATGAACTGGAACTCCAGGATTGAAAGGATTCTTGGATGGTCTCAGGGTACAAGCTGGCCTCTAGCTCAGGCAGCTGACACCGAAAGGTTGCCTGACTTCGAAGCGTGGTAGCGAATCAGAGGTGGATTGTAACATAAGCGACCCATCATTTCTTCCGCCCGCAAGAATGCATTTCTTTCCCTGAACAGAAGAAAAAGCAACTGAAGAGATATAGAGCCCTTCTGACGGACGCCCATGCATTGCATGAACACCAGAATCTTCTGACCAAGTATACAGCGTGTTTCCTAGACCAACGGCGAGTGTTTGACAAACTGGAGAGTAGGCCAATGTTGAGCAATAGAAGTCGTCTCTTAAAAATGGAGCGTCTAGAACCCTAATAAGGTTAGAAACCTAGCCATCAGCGTGCCGTGGGACTTACTTGAATGGTGCAGAGGGTAAGGGCCTTGACTTGGGCGTCGGTAACGGTCCTATTGGCAAGTTAGCGAATGTATTTAGTATAGGGGTAGAGTTTTTGCAACTGGGTGAGTTGTTTATCCATTCGCTCCCTGTCCAATACGTTCTTTCAAGCTCACATGGTTCTATCAACGTGATTGCGGACGAAGGAGAACGGGGTGAAGCCGCAGGAGAAAATTTCAAGATTTTGCCAACTTGATTGATGTCGAGAGCAAAGGCAACACGATCCTGATAATTTGACAAGTCTTCTTTCGAGATTAGCTCACTGGGAAGCTGCTGATACCCTATGGATGTGCTGATATTCATCGAGCGACGAAGCTCGTTTGCAGCGGAAACTCTTGAGACACGAGGTGGGAGACCTCTAATGTTCCACACAGTCCCTGCACTTGTTTGTCTTTGCTGGAATTGTCTGATATCATGATGAAGTGATTGAATTTGGTCTAATATAGTAGCAAGAGAAAAAATTAGTACCTTGCCACAGAAAGTCAACACAAGAGAAGCATACGCTGAGGCTCTTCCAGTGGGCAGAACCGTGCCACGAGGGAAGAGGGCTGTCTTGGCCGAAGTAAAAAAGGATCGTGGCCGATGAAATATCGTCTGGAAAATCTCTCCGCATAGGAAAGCATTGCCGGCGGCTTGGTTGTTCTATACCGTTCGCAAGTACGCTGATTCGTCCGGAATGGAACAAACCTGTCGGGAGTAAGAGACGAGGTAGCCTTGGTGGACTTGATAGGAGTGGTGTGAGCTGGTACATTTTCGATATTATTGACAAGCCGCGATTCGCTGGCACCGCTTCCCTGGTAGTTTTCTGCTGCACCTCCTCTGATGACTGCTATGGCACCAGGGGAAGTGTTCCGCCGAAGATTGTTTCCGAGTAGCCCTATAGTATTGCGAGATACCAGTGAAACTTGTTGTCTATCCAAATCACATTTACTCGCAAACCGATCCTCGGAGTAGGGTGTCTCAAGATTATTACATTCGTCGAAAGATCCATAGCCGGAGTCTGGAGACTGACGGCTAGACCATGAGGGACTGGTAACACTGCGGCGTGCTGTGCGGCTGCGAGGTGGTGTATCCTACGACCAGCAATCCTCGGGCGCGGGGGCCATTGATAGCTACCCTTCGGTAGCGAGAAATCGGCTAGACCGGGATCATGGAAAGTCTGAAGGCAATTGAGACGTGTAGAGAGCCACCGGCGGGGGTAACAGCAAGATGACGTTTCGCAAATGGGGACTGATTCTGGTCGGGTAGAAATATTCATCTAAAAGTGACAGAGCCGTAGGAGAAAGGGAAATAGGAAAACTTGGGTGGATAAGAAACAATATACCGGCGAGGAAAAGCAGGCCAACTCCAGCTTGACAAACGGGAAAGTGCAGTGCAGGTGCCGACATGGTGGCTAGCTCTCCGCTCGGATATCAGCCTAACAAAAACGAGGCTTTATTTGACTATTGCTCTTCTGGCTCTTCGACAAAAAAAACCGACGTGTGATCAATTGACTATGTACATGGCCGCGACATCCATAATATGTACAATAAAAGTATGGAAAGTCTTGCCAAGATTTGAATGTAAGTAGCGCAGCATAGTATGTACTAGACATGACGGATCGAATGCCAATGATGAAACCAGCGCACATCTGAATGCCTATTTCATACCGTTCTTGATGTTGTCGTACTTTGAGTTGGGGTAATCGAGGTAGTTCTGCGCGCTATCCAGGCTACCGAGACCTTGGTGGCTTGTGCTGATGAGAGAGTCGCCGCCCTTCTTATCAGCGGAAGCCTCCCAAAACATGCTTCCACCAAGTCCCTTGCCCTTGAGCCAGCTAACCTTGGTGTTAACAATAGCTGCGGTATCGAAAGAAATGAGCTCCTGGGTGCTTGAATCGTAGCTATAGCAGCCCGCAACCGCGTCGTCGCACTTGACGGTGGCACCGGCCTTGGGAAGGGCTTTGTAGTCCCACACACCATTCTCCCAGCTGCCAGAGCCGATGCCGTTGTATGGCTTGCCGATGCCCTCAGTCTTCTGGAAAGACCGACCGTAGATTGGCATACCAAGAACAATCTTGCTGGCTGGGACACCTCCGTTGATGTAAGCCTGAACAGCATCATTCGTGTTAAATGGAGTTGAGTTGACATTGTCCTTGCTGGCGTACAAGTTGGCGTCATGACCTGTGAAATTGCTCCAAGATCCGGCAAAGTCGTAGGTCATAAGGTTAATGTAATCAAGGACCTTGCCAAGGTCGGCGAGCTTCAGCTTGTTGTAGTTGTCAGGTCCGGCGGGGGCGGCAATAGAAAGGAGGAAATGGTGACCTTTGGCATACTGCGCAGCGTAAGAGTCGAGCTCGTTGCGGACGGCCTGCAGCAAGAGAACCATGTTCTGAGCCTGCGTAGCATCGGCAGGGTACTCCCAATCAATATCGATACCATCGAATCCCCAATCCTTCATGAAGCCAACGGCAGACTGAGCAAAGGTCTTTCTGCCAGAAGCAGAGCTGGCAGCAGCGGGAAAGTTGGTAGACCAGGTCCAGCCACCAATCGACAGCATAACTTTCATGTTGCGGTTTTGCTTTTTAAGCAGATAAAGTTGCTTGACGCATCCGTAGGCATTGTTTCCTACATCATTCCATGCTAAAGCAGGTTAGCCATCCGCTTCTACCAAAAGAAATTGTAGGCTTCTTTACAGTCACCAGGGTAGTGCTTCTCATAGTCTGCATAGGTATCGCCAGAAAAGCTTCCCACCTTGATTAGTTTCTGAGCTATGCATATATGGAACAGAGTGACTTACATGGTGCCGTCTGTACGAATGTTCATGAAAGAGTAAAGCACATGTGTAATTTCCGAAGCTGGAAGGTCGGCAGGTTGGAAATTACGGCCATAGATGCCCCTGTCCCTTCGTTAACAATCTGCAAAAAGAATTAAAAAAAAACGAGCAGCATTAAAATGAAACGAACCAGTTGGTGAAGTAAACAGCATTGGCGAAGCCACTACCGCGCTTCTCAATACCAACCTCACTGGACATTGGTGTGGCCAAAGCCGTGGCGGCTTGCAAGACCATGGCTAAGGCCATCGACTTTTTGAGTAGGCTCAACATTGTAGTCGAGCGGAAGAGGAAAGTAAATGCGACGTTCAACTTGACCTTCTGAATCAAGAGGGGACTGCAGCGAGTGGATCGGCAAGTTTATGTGGATGGAAGATGGAAATTGAGAAGCGAGAGGAATGCGCAGCTATATATGCACAAGACAAAAGCCGAAGCGACTGGCCATTGCAACCTCACTAAAGTCCATCGTGAGTATGAACACACTTTGGCCCCGAAAAGGTAGCACCGGCGTCTTGCTAACGTTGTCTCGGGATAAGATCGTGTCCCGCCTCAGTGGATGACCCGTCGACTAGGCGTGTGGACTCGCACGTTACTCCAGCTCGACAGCTCGAGGGCTTGACAGATCATAAGCATCATGGAAACACACACCCTGGAAGAAAGCGCAGCATTAATTCCACGGGCAACGTTGCTCATCGTGCTCGAGGGGCCAATTTTTACAAGACCGGCCGCTGACTAGGAACGGGTTGCAATCAGCTGCCAACCAATGTTAATAATGCTGGCTTGCATCTGCCCCCAATCTTACATGGTGGTTTGTACATGATTGAGCAAGCCTGTCGGCTCCGCATTAGAAACAAGCTAGGTATGCTGGGCGCGTCCTGAACAGGAAGGAGACTTCTCAGGGCGGCTCTGGTGACCAGGGGCGCGCATGCACGCACCCCGCATTACATCCCGCACTATCTGAATGACGGTTGTACGGTTCGTAGACGGTGCTGTCTTTTGGAGACAGCGGCTGAGGGGATTCTCAGTAACAGTACTGAGAACAAATGCAATGCTGCAGTTCGCAATCAAGAGCGCAGGCGCCAATGGTAAAGTACTCGGATGGGAAAGCAACCGATGTCTTGTAGCAGATCCTCAGCGGACATGTATCCAGCCCTTTATGCCTTTCTCAGACCCATCGTAAATATGTACATGTAGGAAGCGCAAGGAAAATTGACGCGTGAAGTACATATACGATAGTTGGGATGGCGTTGGACGGGTTGGGAATGAGCGGCACAATTGGGCATGCTATCAAGCTCAACATAGAACGGAGCAAAACATTGGCCTGCCCGATTTCTGGGCCGCTGCGACTGTCGTTTCTCTCGAGCCCACCTTCTTGCTTCCTCCCACCAAAAGCCAAGAGGGGCATGGCCTGGATGGGTGGCTGATGAAACATGGCTTAGCCCGCTCTGGGGAGGCAATAGTCGCGTCTTGTGAAGACTTCTGCAATGCCCAATTCTCCGAGAGAGATGCTCCAATTACGTAGTAGTAAGCCAGCGCAGCCACATCGGTAAAGATTTCTCTGGCATATGCTGTGTTGGGTCTTTGTTTTGATCAGCTCAAAACCTACGATGCGCTGCAGCGGGCTGGAAGGGAGGGGTCGAGGCCACTCGGCCACCACGGACCGGGGCGCTGCCAACTCGAGTGCTTGGTCACATACCAGCCGCTAGCGGGTCACTTTCCAGCCCCTTGCAGACGGGCGGCGGCTTGCAGCAGTCAGTCACGCTGGTGTATCATCCTGCAAGTACCAGTGCACCTGTTAACAAAGCTCGTGTATGTTTGTTGTAACTACTCTCTCCGAGCTTTTCGTGTGGCGAAAACAATTGACCGAAGATTGTTGGCTGACCAGTGAGAATAACAAATGTCTGTGGATGGATCGAGACAGCCTTTTGAAGCGATACATAGAGAAGAAAGCAGAGCAGACAGTCTCCTGAACCAGTCAAATGCAAGTACAAGATGGTGGCGGCTTTGTGGGCATCAGGTGAGCGTGCGACGCTGCCCAGCATTCTTCGTGACGGTGCACATGCTGCACGGCTTATTGCCGACTACCTTATTTATCAAAAGCATACAAAGTAGACGGCGCCGCATTGTGGCATGCCACCCACTCTCCTGGCTTTGCGATGATCCTCCGCACCACCACTTCACACTATTACAGCGCCATGGAGGTCAAGCCTCGGCCGCACTATTAGCACGTGGCTGAGTCTGATTAGTAGCAGAGCTTGATAGCTAGGTTATGCTTGACTTGCGGCACGAAGCGCTACTAGGTATGATGGCACGTGGATAGGTAAGTTTTTAAACTCAGTATATGCGCCTCCAGGACGCTAATTCATCAGTGAGTCAGTCTCTGATGAAGCTTTTACTATCCGTACTACGGAGTATGGAAACAATTAGTAGGCCGCAACTTGCAAGTGTGGTTCTTGCTGAAGGGGGCCAGCTTTAAAAAAGAGCAGCTTTTAGATACTCAGATGAAAGCCAAGCCCAGTCTGCCCAAGAACAGGGCTTGGTAGCTAATGCTTACGGCAGGCAGCGCTACATGCATCCGCGGGCTCGAGGAGGAAAACCGGGACCTGCAGCCCTTGTCCTGTCGTGCCAAGTTCCATGATCATATCCTTGTGAAGCAATACTTCTCACCGTCAAATTTTTCAAGTGCGACGTATTGACCAGTTGCTCATGCACTCAATATATATATATCTATCAGTACGGGGTCAATTACACCAAATTAGGCAGTCGATGGAGTGAGTGGCGTATGCATGAGCTGCCACCATCAGTGCTGGTACCCCGCCACCTGCCGAAGCTGGTCGGGAGCTGTCAATTTCGAGATTGGATCGTAGGGCGCGCGCTTTTACCAGTAAGCTCCGTCGCCCCATCATCTCCTTGTCTGGGGTATCCTCCACTGATGCCAGGCACACAATCCAATCCGTTGCAGCTCGGGCTGCAACGTTACGCGGCAACCATGGCTAGACTGCACAGAATGCCAATGTTTGATGCGGCCTTTTAGGTTGCTCGGCATCCTTTTAAACTGACTATGAGCTGTTCTTGTCCACGAGATGTGTCCAATGCGCGCAACGTAATTACATCTTTTTAAGTGGCCGGTGCTCTGACTGTTCCTAGTAAAAGAACAGAATTTCTGCTTTGTGGGTAAAGCAGCATTCAATGGCTATTGCAAGCTGGTGACCAGGCCGGATCCACTTCGCCAGCTTAAATGGTGGCTGCCTAGCAGGCTAGCCAGGACCTGGAAAGCTTCTTCTCTCTTGTTTGTTCATAGTTATAGGTAGTCAGTCAATTCTTTAGTACAGGAATTGAGGCTATCAACCAACGTGAAACCACCCACCTGTGACCAACAATGGCATTTAATAACAACCAAGAGCGATTGATTATCTCGTAAAACAGCTCGCTTGGTAAGATCGCGGGCACTTTACGAGACTAGTTACTTGTTCCAAAGCCAGTCTGGTACTGTACAAAAGCAGTGTGTAACAATTAAAAGGCGTACTATTGCAACAAATTCTGGGCTCATATATCGCCCTTGGTTATCGCTGGTACATAGAAAGGATCCATGTATTACCATTTATTCTCTCGCTATCGATGCTCACTCCCAGTAAGATCATTCAGCATCGCCAAAGTGTACAAGCAACGAAGGAGAGTATGAACATGTTCCTGGCGGCAAGAAACAAGTGGGCACCTTGTGCCTTCTTCTACGCTCCCAAGGAGGTTGAGGCCTTGGGTGCTTAGGTGTGTGTTTCACTCATTTCTGGACGCCAGGCTGCTTACGATATATTCCACAGGGGTTCTTCGGGAGGCAAGAATCCTAGAACAGCGCCAGATAAAAACAACAAGAACCGTGAGCACAAGTATTTCAGTGGCGTATAAATGCGCCTCAACCCTGTAACCTCGGGCGATGTCAGTTGCTATTTTGTTCGGCCATAAAATGTTGCGCCATGATTTTAGTTATGGCGATATACATAAGCGCCAGCCACGGGACCACTGTCAAAATAGAATCTTCTGGGGAAAACAGAAAAGGCATTATGAGGCAAAACTGTAAGCGCTGTGGCGATCCGCACGAGCTTAGCGCCAGTGTTTCCATCATGCAATACTATCACATCTATGCCACCGAGTTACCGCAAGTACTACGACTATTATACAGCCAAATATACGTTGTATCTATAAGAGTTGCGTTCTATTTGGGGGCTTGTGATAACATTCTAGAAGGGCGACGGTCGAGACGCAGATGGTGATTGCACATGTAGCTGCCATCCCCCCTCAGTTGTAGGTCTGCCTTGCCTCACTTACGAAATTTGCAACCAGGAACATCGAGGATACACATCATTTTAAATATGTAAATCAGTTATACGATTAAGGTCGCTCTGGTTTCCCGGGTTTTTTTTTTTGGAATTAGCGGTATCAATACTGTCCGTCGTGGGCCGTGTTCGCGCATCGGACGATTGCTCGTAAAGACAGGAATTAATTCTGTTGGAGATGCAATCGCTATACTCGAGCAATAAGTTGATTAAGAGTCGCTCTCACCGCCCGTGTGAATCTGGTTTTGACGCAGCTGATTCCCTCAGGCCTTAAACAGAAAGTGATCCAGCTTGTCACAAGCATCACCCCGCCCTACTGCTGCCTACCTCCTAGGGCGTGCTAGGTCAAGGTACCCCACCATGACTGCCTTCACGTTCGAGGGCAAGACTCTTCCTCCTCTACAAGCTACCTTTACTGGCGTGCGAGAACGCTAGTGATTGCAATATCATAGGCCAAAAACATGTCAAGTGTGCGCATCTTGCCTCTTTCAGTTTTGAGTAACCCCTCTGCTCATACCTACCGCACAGCATGGCGTGCCTAGAACCGAACGCGACCGGGGTCCTGAGCAGCTGAAAAAAGAACTTGAAAAGATCAACAAGTACAGAGCCCTAGAGAGGCAGTTACGCGTTCAGGTAAATTTGAGACTGTCGCTTAAATACAAAATCAAGATGAGGTATAAAGTAACAGACATTACCTCTAGACTTCGGAGTTACGGTTCGATTCGGCGACCTTGGAGCTGACTTCGAAGCTCTTGCGGATAAATCCCGAATATTATACAGTGTGGAATACTAGGAGACGTTGCTTAATTTCTGGGCCATTGGTAACCAAGAAGAAGAAATCATCCTCAGTGGATGCGCCTCAGTCATTTCCACAGATTGACTTGAGCGAGACCGGATCGAACCGAGACCGACATGCCGCGGGCCAACATGACACAGCACCGGGGGGAAACGAGGAGGATAAAAGCGCAGCCACTACCAGCCAAGTCGCCAAAACTGTCCGAGATGAGCTAACATTCACCGTACCGCTGTTAATGGCTCATCCAAAGTGCTACTGGATATGGAACTACAGAATGTGGATATTGGAACAGGCTACGTCTCTGCTACCTATTGAGCTGGCCAAGTCTGTTTGGCAGGAAGAGCTTGGTCTAGTCGGCGAGATGCTGAGACGCGACCGCAGAAATTACCATGCTTGGGCTTATCGACGCTATATTGTATCTCACCTAGAGTCCACTGAGCTCGAGGGCCAGAGTATGGCCGAATCGGAATTTGCCTTTACGACCGAGATGATCGGGAAAGACCTGTCGAATTTTTCAGCCTGGCATAATCGTGCCCAGCTCATCCCGAAGCTTCTTTTTGAGCGGGAAGCAGATCATTCGACACGCAGGGCTTTTTTAGATCAAGGTAAATGATCAACGGGCAATACCAGTCTCGGGCTTCTCATACTAATAAAATCACTAGAATTGGCCATGGTGGATGGTGGCTTGAATGTCGGCCCGGAAGATCAATCTTTATGGTACTACCACCAATATCTTGTCTGGAACGTCGCCGAGCAGCCTGCAAATCTGTTCATCGTACCAGGAATGGCTGTTGACGACCGTGCCAATCTGATCACTCGCGAGATCGACTTCATCAAGGATCTCCTCGACGATTATGATGACGTGAAGTGGATATTCGAAATGCTACTCGAGTATACACTGCTCGTTTCTAAGCTTCGAGACGAGTCATCAAATGCCGAGCAAAGGTCCGAGCTTGAAGGCTGGATATTGAGAATAAAGCAGCTTGATCCTCAACGGTCCAATCGCTGGGAAGAATTGGCAGAGAAGCTCAAAATCTTTGTATAATGGCAAGTCATTAAAAGCTAGCTGTTGCCATGGTAGCTAGCTACACCGCAGCCACTTCTCAATGGTTTAATCTACGGCCTATTCGCCGTTGCATTTCGACTTGATCTTGTTGGCGTTTTCACCAGCCAGGCCGTCAAAGTAGGATAGCAGTTTCTCGATCGGAATCATATCCATGAGTCCAAGTGCAGGTATAGATGACCGCATAACCTGCCCCCCAAAAAGTACGCGCACGTAGTATCCACTGGCAGACGACTCGCTTGTATTTGCGGGGGAGGATGACGAAGTAGCAGCGGGAAGATCCAGACACGAACAAGCTGATGCGACACGAGACTCACTCTCGCCACATTGTGGGGGCCACGAAGCTGTTGCAGTTGCTAACAGGTAGCAGTAGGATGAAGCGGTGGCTGATTGGCGAATGATGTGGCGCAGACAGTTGTCATGATTGCAGTTAGGCGCGACCCTCGTCGGAGTAGGAGTGGGGGGCGACTGCTTCTTTTCGTAGACTTCGAAAACAACCTCAGACCCCATTCCAGGCCAAACCATTAGATTTATTTGCAAAATGGACAAAAGACGGGATACAGATCCATCATGGGCAACATTGTGGTAGTATATGGTGTTGCTCTTCCCCGCAACCACGTTGCGAATGTTTGCAGTCAGCTCCGCAACCCATACGCCGAAGGATCCAACGCCGGCGTCGAGAGATGAGGAGCTGTCACGATAAATCTGACTGTACTCCCAATTTCCCCAGCGATAGACTGCATCTGCGAGCTCCTGAGTCACACAGTCTGTGGAATTGCGGCCGCCCACAATCTTGCACGGCAGCGGCTTTGCATGGCACTGGCGAGCAGACAAGTTGTCGTAGTAGTGATCAAAAGACTCGTGGAAGCCGCCATCTGAGTGCGGAACAACAGAGATGTCGTCCAGAGCGCGATAGATGTCCGCGGCGATATCTAAATGCTGACGCCACTGTTGGTTCGAATTGGATTTGATGGCATTGTACAAATCACCCG
Organism: Akanthomyces dipterigenus; assembly: GCA_030783385.1. Lineage (NCBI taxonomy): Eukaryota > Fungi > Ascomycota > Sordariomycetes > Hypocreales > Cordycipitaceae > Akanthomyces > Akanthomyces dipterigenus. The sequence goes on along the minus strand of JARJRE010000595.1, from coordinate 9,796 downwards.
AAGCTTTGCACTGATACTGCGGCTCCAAGCTGTCGATGCTTTGAGCCTGTACCAGGATTGGTACGGGTTCTGTGATGTCCCACATCGCATTGATAATCATACCAACCACCTGACTGGTGATGAGATTGTTGGTGACGCGGTACTTGACAGAAGACGGAAGACCAGACGAGCTTTTCGGAGGTAGAAATCCAAGAAGATCGTGATAAACGCCGTACAAGTCAGCTCCGTGCTGCCACGAGTCTGCTAAGCCCTCAGCGGTGATCTGAGGGAACTTGCAAGTGCCGATCCAGCCTGATGGTACAAAAGGATTGATGGTAGATATGTAACCCTGCTGATAAACCCTGTCGGCACTCGGGCCAGAGACAGGTTGGCCATAGTAGTGCAGCATGGACTCATCACAGTTCCACTGGTATGACTCCACGGGGAAGGCATTAGAAGGGTAGGGGGTGCGTTTGTGGTGGCGATGAATCTGCGCGCGTTAAGATGGTGAAAAGGGAGAGAAACAAATGACAGTTACCTACGAGCTCGACATATTTTAGCTCATACTCCTCGCTGGGCTTCACATACTCGCTGCGGCGAACATGAGGCATGTTGCACCAGTTGTAGACCCCGTACTCATTATCCGGGGTCTCGGAAGAGTTGTAAATAAAGCCGTAAACGCCAGTTGCAGCAGGCACTGCGTCTATATCATTAATTTGATTCTTGTCGGGGGCGTACCATTTCGTGTCAACTTCTGCCGCCCATGCATTGCGAAGTGGCATGCCGCATCCCAGAAGGAGCGCGAAGGCCGTAGCAGCATAAGAACCAAGCGAAGAAGCCATGGCAAAGCGACACGGTCCCGCGGGCTCGTCTTGTTGAGGTTGCGCAGCTGTATTGTGCGGATGCGCGGCGGTCGCTGTGCACCAAAAACGACCCTAGGCCACCAAAGTAGTCGAGCTCAGCGAATGGCCTAGAGAAGACGGACAAAGGAATGCAGTTGGATAAAAAGTTTGGCGCAAGAGGCAGTGGCGAAGAATCAGTCCACGACGCGCTATTGATACCACGTGTTTGAATTGCCCCAGCCATTGCTGTACAGGGTGAACAATCGTTCGCGGTTGGCTGAACTAGGTCGCGACCTACTGGTAGTTTGCTAAGGCTGTGTTTGTCCTGGCTTTACACAGATTATGCTGCCGCACGTGGGCTCGGGAAGTAACGCAGCTCGCTCCATTCCGCGCCACCATAAGCCACCAGCGACGAGAGACTGGATGATGAAATGACTTTGAAACCGATTTGTACCGAGCTACACTGGAATAAGCCCAACTTAGATTATATTAGGAGCGCAGATCTAGCTACTTGGCATGGCTCTGCCGACTTAACCATGTCGGGAGCAGTTTTCGCCCTGTGCTCTCGTCGAACCCGCTGTATATTCTGGTATCATGAGCTATCTTCGGTATGAGAGAATCAAATAGTGGCGCCGTGAAGGCCTACCAATTACATCGTGGTACAAAAGTCTGCACGAAATACTTGTATTCTCGTTGTATGGTGATCGTGTTAGTTTCCGTCTTTCCCTCAGCCCTGCCCTCGTCCACGAGAGCGCATGCTAAGCCGTCCCCGGGGTCGCCCACGTCCTCTCGACGCCACAGAGGTCAACTTGTACACATTTTGCGTTCGTTCAATTCTTGCAGGAATATCATCATCGTCACTCGAGCCTGATTCGCTTCCCGATTGGCCTGCTCTTGACATATCGGCAACACCTGCGCCACTCTTTCGCTCGGCAGCAGTGCTGAAGTTTGCATCGTCACGCTCAGAAGCGTGCGTAGGGGTTGTTGTCATCCGTCTGTTAATAGAAGTGAAGCTGGGCAGCTGCACAGTCACACCTGCCGATTTGTGGATGGGCTCAGGCTGTGGTGTGCTAAGCACTGGTGACCCTGTCCCGCTCCGCTTTGCAATTTTGAAGGTTTTTCCACGGAGTGCCATACGCTCCTTCAAAGACATGAAATGCTGGCCTTCAGCGACAGCCTGTCTGGAAGCTACTGACTTGGTTTTCTCCGAGGCAGGAGGTCGACCCCGACGTGGTTTGTCGCCTTTTTGAGCCTGTTGAGCGGGAGCAGGCTCAGAATTGTCGTGCTCAGCTGTGGGGTTATTCGGAGCGCTTCCCGAGTTAGCGGCGGACTTCTTGGGTCGGCCAGGGCCGCGTCGCCGTGTCCCGTTGCCGACCTTCGTCTCTTCCGAAGTATCTCCTGGTGTAGACTGCACTTCAAGGCTTGCTATGGAAGGTCGCTTCGTGTGCGCTGGAGGCCGGCCACGTCGTTTTGGTCCTACAAAAGCGCCACTAAAAGGTAAATCGTGGACATGAGCTTCCGGTTCTAGCTCAAGGACTCCATCAATAGCTGCCGGTTCAGGGGCACAATCTGTTGCTGGCTCAGGCGAAGATTTGCTTTCTTTGTTGGAGGGTGGCGTGGTGGCTTGCTCATTCTCGTTGAACCCTTCAAGCTCTACATCTTCCACTTCAACGTAAGATGCCCTGGGTTTTGCATGTCTTAGCAGAGGCTCGTTTGCGTCATACCGCGGATTCTCCTTTCTATTCGGCTCCGTATCGCCAGTTTGTACAGGAGCAATGTGTTCAGCATTTGCGCCGCCGCCATTATGCAAATTTGCCTGCGCAGAAGTATCAGGGGCCTCATTGAACAAAGCAGGATCCATACTGTCGAGAAAATCAGCTTCTCGATGGGGCCGTGCCCTTTTTCGGTTGTGGCTCCTTATTATGAAGTCTGGATCTTCGTTTTCCTTTTTTGCTTTTCTTTTTGCGCTGCGTATTGATTTTTTGACGAATTCCGGTACGTCTAATTCGTCTTCCCTCAAGTCTTCAGCAGTCGGAGCTTGATATGGGTCAAATAGAATCTTATCGGGGGTGTCGTCTTGTTCGTAGTACCCCATACCAATTCTTTGAGCTGCGAAAACGGTGGGGTCGGGATAAGACAAATCATCTCCGTGCTGCCCATTTGCAGCTTGATATCTGTTTAGCCAAGGATCCGGCAGCAAAGATGGTTCTACCCCACTCCGATTGATGTCGGATTGTGCAAAACAGGAATCCGGTGTGTCGTTTCCCTGACGATGAGTAGTATCGCCGTCTAGTAGTCCTAAATCTCCAGCGTTTTGGCTTGATATATGGGCCGGACCTTCAGCAGCTGTTCCCGAATGATCGTCGCCTGGGTGCTCAGCAGACGCATCCTCCGCCTTGGCCGTGTCTGCTTGCTCTCTCAAGCGCTGCATGCGCCTAGTATCTTTGCCACGACTTTCCTCACCCGCGGCCTTCAGCCAGGCCAAGTTGTGTAGTCGAAAATCAACAAGGGCCTCAACGCTTCGGTCATCCGCAACGGACCTCGTATCGTGACCCAGCGATGTATTCTTCGGTGTGTATGGCTTAGTGTTTCCTGATCGGCGACAGTGGCCGCAATTGCAAATCCCCAAGCACTTGGGACACATCCAATGTTCATCCTGGAGGACTTCTTGTGGCATCATATCGAATGCCCTATAAAGAACGCCAAAGCAATACGCTTCCGAGCAATCGGGATTTGAGCATGTCTGCATGCGATAGCTGAACTCCTTGCGGCAACATACGTGACATCGCCGCACATCACCCTTCTTGTTTTTCTTCTTTCGAATCTTTTTTGCCTTGGCATGCTCTCCATCCCCTCCCTCCTCAGAGTCGCTTGGAGTTGGCTCCTTCTCAGGTCGAGTAATATCCTTCCATGGTCGCCGCCGCAGTGCCTCTTGGCAAATTTGCGCAACTGATTTTTTGCCGCTTAATTGCTTGGCGACCTCAAGTGGCTGTGGGGAAACATTGGCATCAATGAAACCATCATTAGATATTACCGCTGACCGCCAGATCTCGTGATTATTGACAAGCTCAGTCCAGGACCACTGCTCACACCATTGAAGACCCGAGAGGCAGACACAGGAGCGACCCATGGCGTAGCATTCCATGCAAACATCATACGTGTCTTCGTCGCCGTTGACAAGAGTCCGAACGCAGTGTTTGCAAGTTAGAAAGCGATTGAAGATGTTTGCGCGGCAGTAGGAGCATGTGATGCAGGAATCAAAAGGAACAAAGTCAATTTCCTTCTCCTTATATGCGAACACTTCGTCGAGAAGTATCCGCGTAAAGAGAATGAAAAGCTTTTTGAAGTCTGATGCAAGCTGCTTGGCTCGAACTGAGTTCCGGATGTTATCTCGACCCAAATCTATGAAGCCGAGCTGGTTCTTCTCGGCATAGTCTTCAAGCGCTCGCAGGCGCTTGTAATAGCTTTCAAGTGTGTAATAAGTCATCGCTTTGTTTTTGTATTGCTCGTCGCGGCACACTAGTCGTGCTTTGGGAAGTGCCTCTTGCAAAGCCAGCTCGAGTGTCTCAACGGTAGTTCGATTCCATGCGACCTTCATCGTTCTCGTGCCTCTATTCCACACTTGATGAGCAGCAAGAGGAGGGACCAGTATGAAATCGCCAACACGCTGTTCCACAACATAGACATCAAAAGGAGCCTTCTTCCAAGCATTGACTTGTGCAAAGTGCTTCTCAATCTCGATATCGTGGCCAAGCATAGACAGAAAGTACTCGCGGACGACCGCCCTGTCTTTAGTTTCCGTCATGAACCATATCGAGCTTCCAGGCTTCTCGCCGTTGTCGTCACTTGATGCCTCCACCATTATGTTTTGACCCAGAGATGCGCACATCTCACGATGCGCCGGTGTATACGTGCCTTCGTGGCCAATATAGCACATCAAATTTTCCGCGCGCATGTCCCGAGGTAAGCTGGACATTAGATCTCCAGCTGAGGCGGCACAAGTCATTGGATTTTGTCGCTCTTCCTCAGCTTCCGGTTCGGTACCAGTGCGCGTGAGAGTGCTGTTGAGATAGAACAAAACCGGGTTGATGATCTTTTGAAGTGCCTCGTGCCATTCTGGCGGGCAATCGATGTCTTTAAGGTAGAGACGCTGTCGTCTTTCGTCGCGAAAGTTAGTAGGAGTCCACTGATTGGTCAGCTGCTTCATGGATCGCAAGTAATGACCGGTTGTCATGGGAATGTCGCTCTGCGACACGATATCGCGAACCCGTTCTTCTGAACTGCCGTCAGCGTCATCACAGCAAAGCGGACAAGCATCACGTGGCATCTTACCCTTTTTGTCATACTGTTTCTCGAGCCATTCGGTGCTGAAGAGCCACTTCGGAAGAGCGACATCTAGCCCTTCAATGACAAGCGGTTTTCCTCCCGTGATGACGTGCATAAGAACGAGCTTTTCGAATTCCTGGGGCCCCAAGTTACGCAGCTGGCTTTTTGAAACTCGCTGTGCCCATTTCAGGTTAGGCACTTCATCAACCAAAGAGCGCAGGTCAAGATCCGGCGATATAGGATCAAATTTCGCCTGAGGGTGCGACGCTGCCGGCATCGTGTCTAGGTACAGAGTGGAACTGCTCTTTCATTTATCGTGTCTGCGGAGGATACTTATGTTGTGGCACATCCCCAGGTCGCCTATTTGCTGGCTGATATAGAGATTGCGACAATGTGCTCCTAATTTGACGAAATCCGCAAACTTTGTAATGCGGCAGGGCGCTTCCCAGATGTCAAGAGCAGTCGGCGGAATCGAAGTGCACAACAAGAAAGTGGATACTCATCAGTCGCGTTCTCACGTGACAGCGCTTCACCTGACCAGGCACAGGCAGAGCAAGTGCACTTATACATACATACCTAGGTATTTACATCCCTGCGACCAGACCAGACGTAATTCCACCATGGGCTAATGTGACACCATCCAACCATTAGCTTATAATCGTAAGGGGGCAGACGATCAATGCACATTCTTGAGCACCATTCTACTGTCCACACATTGTAGGTTGGTTGTCATGTTGTTATCCATGTCGTCAAGCTAAAAAAAAAATCTCACAGTTCGTGTCCAGATGACCCTCTTCACGCTACAGCGCGGCCTAGCCGGCAACTGCACTCGGGTGTTCATCATGTCCTGTTTGACAAGGACAGGTTTTGGTCTGAGGTGCTGCGACGCTAGAAAGACACGGCTCCGGCCAATCCTTCGACAAAACCTTGCATTTCACGCAAGTGGCCGTCGCCTACAGGCAGTGGCTGAGCCCGTGAGTCCAGTCACTCAACCAAGCCCACCACTGCCTTATGAAGCGCCGAAAACTGGAATTCTCTCAATCCTGCCTGCAAAATTGGTCCCTTACGGAGAGCTCATTCGGATCGATAAACCGACTGGAACGTATTACCTTTTTTTTCCCTGTCTTTTCTCGACTCTTCTGGCGGCGCCTATGACGGCACCCATGACATCAATTACATCTGTTGTCGGAACATCTCTGCTTTTTTTCTCGGGAGCTCTAATAATGCGCGGTGCTGGGTGTACAATCAACGATCTTTGGGATCGAAACCTCGACCCTCACGTCGAACGAACGCGGTTACGGCCGATTGCACGCAATGCCGTAACCCCTTTCAATGGTTTGGTATTCACTGGTTTTCAACTACTCGCCGGTCTTGGAATTTTGGTGCAGTTCCCAGTCCATTGCCTCTATTACGGCATTCCTAGCTTGCTATTTGTAGCCAGCTATCCATTGGCGAAGAGAGTTACTTATTACCCCCAGTTTGTACTGGGACTGACGTTCTCCTGGGGGGGCATCATGGGTTTCCCAGCTCTTGGTATCGATTTGATGTCTAACGGCGCTGCTTTGACTGCCGCTGTTTGCCTGTACACGTCAAACATTGCCTGGACTGTGTTATATGACATGATATATGCACATATGGACATTAAGGACGACGCCAAAGCTGGAATCAAGAGTATTGCGCTGAAACATGATGCCGACACGAAAAAGGTATTGACAGGACTTGCAGCCGTTCAGATCAGCCTTCTCGCTGCTGCAGGAACAGCTGCAGGAGCTGGACCTGCTTTTTTCGTCGGCAGCTGTGGCGGAGCTGCAGTTGCTCTAGGCATCATGATCAAACGCGTCAATCTGAAGAGTGTAAACGATTGTTGGTGGTGGTTTGTTAATGGCTGCTGGATAACTGGTGGCGTCATCAGTACAGGCTTGGCTGCAGACTACCTGATTCGCTTAAGCCGTTCAGAGGAAGGACAGGTCAGGCCGACACGAGCTTGATTGCACACAGGAGTTGTGCAACAGTATAGCAATAATTCTAGAGTAGATGGGTGCCTCATCCAATGACAGTTGTGAAAAATCATTCGTGTTTCAATTTCTTGGGGACTGTGTCATCTAATTATCAACAATAGTCCCCTTGACACATTTCCCAGCCTTTAATGCCAATACAAGCACGCCGATAGGACTCCTCATGCCGAAATAGGATATTTTTTTTCCTTCACTGCACACCGAGTTTAGGAACGAGGCTTCTCCTTCTTCTCCTTCCACAGAGCGAGTAGACCGACGCCGGAAACCTTGACAACCTTGAAACGAACACCGGGGATATCACCCTTGGCCTTGCCCTTGCGACCAAAACCAGCCAGGAGGACTTCATCGTTCTCGTCGACGAAGTTCAGGCAACCGTCATTGGGGACTAAAAGACGAGCGTTAGATTGGGCGCTCTCGAAATGATGGGCAGAAGAGTAGTGTGCGCTGTAGACGTACCGAAAGCTGTGACCTTCTTGCCGTTCTTGATCAACTGAACACGAACGCACTTTCGGATAGCGGAGTTGGGCTGCTTAGCCTCGACGCCGACCTTCTCAAGAACAATTCCCTTGGCGTGAGAAGAGCCGCCAAAGGGAGAAGACTTGAAAGCAGTGCCCAGAGCACGCTTCTTATAGTGAAGGTCGGCCCATTTCTGGTCCTTGCGGTTCGTTCGCAGCTTTCTAGCGGCGTTAAGACCACGGGGTTTGCCTCCAGCCATGATTGCTTCGTTGTGTTAGTCGGATGTGTTCGAGAAATCGACGAGTGCTGCGAGTGATCGAGGCGACTTGCACGTACCGAATTATCGGGGTATCGCGGAATGGATGGTGATGTGACTTCTTGCGGAGCTGACGAAAAGCTGGACCAGAGCGCCGCCAGAATTTCATGGTAGGGTTTTTGGCCCTAGCAAGCAACTCACAGTTGGTGGGTGCTATCACGTGATTCAATTCAGCACGCGAGATTAGGTAATATGTTCTTCCAAAAAGATGACCTCCAGATTGAGCCTAGCCTCAGCCTACCTGGTACCTAGTGATAGAAAGCGGCCCACCTCGTTGGCGTCTACTGCTAAAACTGGGGGAAGCGAGCCACTTGCAGCCGTTACGTGAGGCAGCTCGGCAGTCACCCGCCCGTGGCAGACGGAATGCTAAAATTGTCTTGACAGCTGACGGAGTCCGTTAAGAGAACCCGGCAACATGCCTCTTTCTAAACTGAAGAGCAAGCAGAGAGATCCTCCACCATCTTTGTTTCTCCACCCCTCCCCAGGAGCGTCCCATGTCTCCTTACCCGGAATTCTAGCCCCAGGCTCGGCCATTCCTGGACCAGCCAGCATAAGGAGAGAACGTTCGTCGTATGACAGCAATGCCTCAATACGGCATGTCCCAACATCTGCATCAGACCAACAAAGAGCCGGCCGCGCGCTAAAGACGGCGGATAGCGGCCGTTCAGCCGACCGGACAGACGCCCTCTGGGCGGAGATGCAAGCAACTCTGGAGGAAGTTGAGCTGTCCGCCTCCGCGGGTACTCATGTATTCGGGCGCTCGCACGATATCAAATTAGCAGAGTTGCGAGCAGCTCAGATTGCACTGGCACGGGCTTGGACCCGCAGTGAAGCAGATGTCTCGACGGGAAAAGCGTCAAATGAAGAAGGAACCCCTGATGTCGGCGATGACCTCCGAAGCGCAAAAGGGTCGTTTGCCGATACCAACAAGCCGGTATTTGGCGCAGCAGAGTCTAATAAGGGAAATTCAAATGCCAATGCGTCGCGGCCATTGGGTGAGGGGGCTGATGTGGAACGACTCGGGGCCAAGTTGGAGGAAGAGACCGAGGCGGACATACTATTGGCCAGGAAACGGCGCGAAGCAAACGATGAGTATTTTCTGCGCGTGAACGCTGGCGTTATCGACGTAGTATCAAAACTTGAGCATGTGGCAAAGGCGATGCGAGCTGTGGAACAAGAAAGCAAGGATGTATGGTCCGAAAATGACAACGTAGGTGGCAGCGACTAGGCCACCCCTCTGAAATACATCGACAACATAGCATTTCGTTGCTTTTTGCATCATTCACATTGTACACATGTCACATACCATTGAAATACGCCCACAAGCTATGAAGATCCCTCAAAGTGCAGAAAAGCGAACCGCGGTCATTTGAGCAAACCAAGCCCCGGCTGTCGTGCGTAAGAAATGCCTTCACTGAAGTTTGGTGACATGTCTTTAGGTTAGTTCTAGTCGTTGATAAATCCGAATGACGGCCTCGGCAATGGGCGGAGGATGGCAAGAGAAGACTACCATAAAAAACGACAAGTAAATGTCAAATCAGGCAGGATATTAATGCGCCAATCTAATACGAAGAAAACGACGACTCAGCTCGAGGATTCATTGCATCTGTCCCGCACCCCAATTTTCCACTGGTATTCTTTAGTTCTAAATTTACTTGCCGTGTTACGGATACTTGTGATATATGTACCAGTACACGTGCCACACACCCACTTCCCAAAGTGGGTGTTACATAGCGCCACGGGCCACATAGCCACTTAGGCCTATTTTTATATAGTTAACTTTAACACGCGATAACTTCCTCAATTATAGCCTATTTAACTCTAGAAAAGATTAAGGGCATTATAGAGTATTTATCTATTAT